>PVJA010057068.1:0-10621 GCA_004027025.1 Myocastor coypus
CGATCCTCCTGCCTCAGCCTCCCGAGTGCTGGGATTACAGGCGTGCGCCACCACGCCCGGCTTATTTTTTATTATTATTATTATTTTTGCTTTTAAAGTACTTTATTGAGTTGTTTTACAGAGGTACTTCCTTCCAGAAACCAAAACAAGTGTAAGCAAACACTTTTCTACTTAGTGTCATAGAATTTCCAACTGAGTTAACTTGAACTGCAGACTAACACAGGAACGATGGAAGCGCTTAGCATCTGCCCAACATCAGACAGGAGGCATCCAATTTATTTTTTATTTTATTTTGTTTTATTTTTTTCTTGTTTCAGAACTTCTGTTTGTTTATTTATTTTTATGGCTGGCTCAGCCTGCCCTGAGGGCTGGGCTGGCGCAGCATGTGGTGTCGGGGATCGAACCGCGGTTCCTGCAGCTGCCTGCAGGCGCTTTAGACCACTGAGCCATCCCTCCAGGCCCCTGTTATTTCTTATTAAAAGTAATTATGTATACACACACACACACACACACACACACACACACACACGCACACACAGAGCTTAGCGTGAAGGTCCTGGGTTCAATCCCAGACAGACCCACCCCACGCGTGATGTTAGGGGGCAGGGTGGTGCCCTGGCCCGAGAGGAAGCCTGTCCCTGGCGAGTTGCAGTCAACCCATGGCCAGTGGACAGCCAGCGCGGTGACTGGCTAACTCTGACACTGGTCATCGCACGAATAAGCAGGCTCCAGACACACACGAGTTGCACCAGGCTCTGGCTCTGTCCTGGAGGGAGTCTGGTTTCCGGCTGTTCCTTTGGGGGAGGTTGGTATCCCCCAGCTCCCTCAGCAGACAGGCTGGTATCACAAAAGAGTGGGCTCACCACACTAGATTCTTGGGGGTCTGCTCACAGTACCGCTTTACACTACACCCGAGCGTGCTCTTCTTGGGTGCAGCCTCGGAGATGGGAAAAGGCTCACAGACACTGCCTCTCCATGGCCTCCGCGGGCACTTCAAGGCACCAAACGCCCAGCAAAGCACCTCCCCGGTGCACTCTCATCCCGCATACACCCCTTCCCTTCTGCCCCTGCGGGCTGCGTGTCCTTGACACCTGCACCAGCACCACAGCTGAAGCACCCTGGCTTCCTCAGGGCACTCTGCACTCAACTCCTGCGACAGTGACCCTTCATTCTCAGCCTGGACCTCTAAGTGACCCCTGAGAATGTGGCAGGGGAGTGTGGTGACATCAGGAGACTGATGAAAGCAGACACTGACGGGGCTGCGCGTGAAACACTGCTTTTTATTGGTTGGCACAAGATTACAGCCTCTACCTCTGATGCCCTTTTGGCCTCTGCAGGGCATAGGAAGGAACCGATTAGCAAGGAGGGCCAGCATGCTCACAGGCTCCAGCGTTCATTTTTATAGGAAGGCGTGGAGCGTGGGATGGCGTGTTCTAGTAGGAGGGCCAGTTGTGCTAGTCTGCAAAGGAAGCCGTCTGTTCTTGCTGCTGGCACCACACGCAGGGACGTGTTGGGAGGGAGACAAGGGGACACACAAAGGGCTGGAAGCGGCGGGGGCCAAGCTCGTGCCCTTGTTCCTGGCACAGGCTGCTCCCGTGGGAAGGCAGTGTGAAGGCAGCCGAGAATTCCCACCTTGCAAAAAGGAAGCAGGGAAACTTGCTTTCCTTCCGCCTTCTCTGGGCCAAATTCCACAGCTGGCAGTGACTAGGGGCACTGAAAAATCTCCTCAGGGGCACTGTCAAGATGCCAGGGTGGAGGCCTGCTGGGCGGAGAGAAGCTTGATTTTCACAGCACTGCCAAGCCAGGCTGTACACGACACTAAGAGCTAAACAGAACAGAAAGGAAAAGCAGACCACCAAAGTGCGGGCTCTGCAGCACAAGAGCTGCACCTCAGCCCCATCCTCCTCGAGCGCTGCCTCCGAGCAGCACCGCTCCTTGGCTCCCTAGTGCCCCTGAGGATCCTCCATCTTAATCCTAGAGATGTGGCTGGGCTTGGCCACTGATGTCTCAGCTGAAGCGCCTGTGCACCAGAAGGGCCGGAAGACCTGAGTCTGGGGAAAAGCTCACCTCAGGACACCCTGGCTACCTCACCTCAGTGCACTGGCCTCCTCTGAAGCGGAGGTCAAGAGCAGGCCGGCGCATTTCGCTCATCCTTTAGCACAGCAGTCTGGGGACTACCTACAACCCTGTGGGCACTGACGGCACAGTGACAGGGTGAGGTGATGACGGAGTGGACAGCCCTTCCCAAGCCTGTGGCGGCATGCCCTGCACACAGCCCGATCCTTCTCATTCACAGCTCCCTCTAGCCTCAAACACCCCGACTTCCGTAACACAGCGCAGGTCCGGCAGGTTGCTGCCTTTCTTTGGATAGAGGCATTCGCTTAGCCCCATTTCTCTTGTGGGGACACGGCTTAGCGTGAAGGTCCTGGGTTCAATCCCAGACAGACCCACCCCACATGTGACTTCAGGGGGAACAGTGGTGCTCTGATACCTGAGAGGAAGCTGGTCCCTGGTGGGCTGCAGTCAGTGGGACAGTACTGCTGCCCGAGGCTCTCTTCAGAGAAGCAGTGCAAGATTAGACAGCATGCATAGGCGCTGACGACAGTGACACTTGGGCAAGGGAGATCACCCTGGCCAGGATGCAACACAACAGACCCGACGTTTACAACTGAGCCACTTCTTAAGTAGGAGGCTGCTGTGGCCCTGGCTCCACATGCATCCGGCCCTTGAGCAGCACGCCATCTTTCACACAAAGACAGGAAAGGCCAAGATGCTCAGAGGCTCAGTGAACGCTGGTGGCAAGCTAGGTGTGCTGGGGACACAGTCACATTGGAAATGTCCGAGCCAGATCCCCAGCTGGAGGAGTGGCTGCCGGCTGCAGGCTTGACTTGGGGTGGCTGCTGTCCCTGACTGCAGCACGTTCCCGGAACACTGCAGGCCGCAGTCTCCGAGATAGACCTCCCGTGCCCCCTGCAATAAGCACTCTGCCAGCCAGCCAGGCCCGAACCTCAGGACTGCTTGCTACCCAGGGGCCCTAGTATCTTGTCCTTTCCTGGCTCCCAGGAACCAGCTGGGACCTTCCCGAGCACAAGTCACATGTGTTACAGTGAAGGACCAAAACTAGATGTTCTTTGGGTCATTTATGCCACACATTTTCTCAGTAACCAAGGACGTTAAGTTGGAGACTAGGGCTTAGAGCTCAGCCCTGGGAAGCTGCTTCTTGGGACAGAGGTGGCCAAGTGGCCCAGGACTGCCTCCTTCTTGTGGGATGTACAGTCCGCAGGCACCCTGCTTGTTTCCTACAGGCTACACAGTTCTCAACCTGTCCCTGGGTGGGATAGTACCCAGGCCTTGGAAAAGCTGTTTCCTGGATGGCTGGGCTACCCCGAGCTCCCCAGATAGAGCAGTTCAGCAGATGCTCACCGCATCCCAGAACGAGCACACCTGTGCCTCGGGGTCACTGGTTGGTCATGCTGGGCCTTCCAGGGAGGACAGCAGAGGGACCAGGAGAGCACTGTGCTGGCAAACCTGGTAAAATAACAATGCTGTCTTTTCTGGTGTGGCCAAGCCAAGTTAGTCTTGGGGTTCGAAAACAGGCCTGTAAGCCCCAAAAAACCTGGAGTAATTAACCGGCTACTGACAGAAACGATGGCCTCGCCTCCTCTAGAAACTGACCCTCATTTCTCAGCAACAGCATCGTGCATTTATCCAGAGCCCCGGGCCTGCTGTACTCCGAGTCTGCGTGGCTTCGCCTCCCCAATGGCCACTCTTCAAGGCGCCAGTCTCACTTTCTAGACAAATTCAAGTTCACCAAATCTGCACTGCAAGTAAAGCCTGAGACATGTGACTCTCACTTCATAAGCTTAGTGTCAAAGAGACTCAGAACACGGGACTGCAGGCCTCCTCGGACCCAAAGCACCGCAAATAAGCCTGCTCTCTTCAGGTCGAGATCCCTAGGGGAAATACGGTTACTCTGGGGTGAGCGGCACCACGTTCCCTGCTGGTGGGCGAGGCTTCTCACATCCCTGGCCACCACCAGCTGACCACAAACTATGGGGCTGGTGTAAGAAAAGCTCCAAGTGCGTAGCTGCCCTGCCAGAGGCAGGTGTCACACAGTGGGCTTGCTAAGGAATGTCTGCCTGCAGCCGCCAGCGCCTGCCAGCCCAGCATATGGGCCACAACTAGCTTTTATGAGCTGTGATCAATGCTCCCCAAGTCATAATTTTCACCCCAAAGTCTGAGGTGTCTCAGTGCTTTAGGCGACGCCTAAGGTGATGTGAGGCCTGCTCACTAGGTTTCCTGAGGGGCACAGTGACCCCCACCTGCTACAAACGAGGTGGCACCATGGTGAGGCAAGATGGGGCCACTCATGGGATGGCCCGACATCCCCTGCCCCAGGTTCCAGTCAACAGGCCTCCCTAGTAGCCAAGGCTTCCTCAGCAGGTGCAGGGATGGCAGAGGAGGTGACCTCTCCAAGAGTCCTCAGCAGTAATGCCTAGAAGGAACAGCCACCCGCTCCGCCCCAAGCAGCCTGGGCTCACTGTTCTGCACATCTCCTTTTGGCGAAAGACAGTGATTATTTTCTGAAGTGCAGATGGGATGGGGACAAGGCAGGATTATCAATTACTGCCAACACATATTTCTTCTGAAGCAAACAATGCCAGTGAAGTGACTTCTCTAGGTATGTCCCTACTGTAAACCTAATCTCAATTTGGGCAGACTTGAACATTCTAGAGAAATACGAACATCATACAGCTACGGCAAATTCACATTGTGGAAAAAGACCCCAAGTCATGTGTATACTAAATTCTGTGTGGATTAGGAATGAAGTGGCTTGGGCTAAAGTTTCTTCAAAACGGACATAATAGGGCCTTGGCAGAATGAGGTTAGTGCAGTGCTGGCGACAGTCCTGCCCAGAGCTTGGGTGACCTTGATCTTCTGGGCAAATCTAAGGGACTGCATGTGGAATGTCTTTAACATCAAAGGAGGGGGCCCGGCAGGATGGCTCAGTGGTCTAAAGCACCTGCTTGGGAAAGCTTGGGCGGCTTCAGGGACCCAGGTTCGATCCCCGGCACCACATGCTGCGCCAGCAATACCCTCGGGGTGGGCTGAGCTGGCCATAAAAATGAGTGAATAAACAAACAAAGGTGCTGAAACGAGAAAAAAATAAATTAAAAAAAATAATAATTTAAAAAAAAAAAAAACATCAAAGGAGAAAATATTTCTTCGCTGTGAAGGAAACTGTGTAGCAAAACATTTACAAAATTACTGCCAATAGGGGCTGGGGAGATAGCTCCGAGGCACAAGTGCCTGCTGGGCAAGTGCAAGGTCGTGAGTTCGAACCCTGGTCCCACAAAAAAAAAAAAAAAAAAATTACTGCCAATGCTTGAGGGCAGTCAGTTCTGCCACCCAGGCCAGAGAGAGGCAGGCTTCAGGGCTCTGCAGAGTAAGGCCCAGGCACCACCACCCGTGGGCCTCATGCCTCAGATCCTGCCAACGGCCACGGCTCCGCAGTGAGACAGCGGCCTTTCTGCAGATCAGACGGTGCTGGATACTTGGGAAGACAACACAGTCGGCTCACGAGCTGTTCTGGTCTGTTACACTCGTTAGGAGAACTAATGTGGCTGCAAAGCACCGAGTATGGGCAACTTCAAGTGATTCTTCTCTCTCTGCCTCTCTCTTCCTGTGTGTGTGTGTCTGTCACACACACACACACACACACACACACACACACGCTATAGTCCAAGAAGATCACGTGATCTCACTGACATTTCCCCAATGGCTATAGCTTATGAATTAGGAAAAAAAAAAAAAAAAAGAAAATAATAACAAAATACAAAACAAAAACACGAACCCTGTTGCCATTGTACTCTGTGCTTAGCATGTGGACTCTGCTGGAAGCTTGGTACCACAGGGTCCAGGACCGGCAAACCGGCTGGCAGCCAGAGCTCGGGCTGCCCCCTGCCAGGAACTGCTCTTCATGTGGAGTCTCTGCGCTCCTTTGGCCTTCCTGAAAAGGTACAGGGCACTTTAGCCATGGTCCAACAGATCTGTCCCCTAAGGACTCCAACCACACATCTGTAACAATGGCCATGGCACTGACAGTACCAGAGGGGAACCCATACCTGCGCATTAGCATTGGTGCTGGGGAGAAAACTGGATCCAGCCAAGCTGGGTTAGACAAAGCCACCTTGTGTGACTGCCTGAGCAGGGCCCAGCTGCCTCCCAGTGCAGTCCACCTTCTCCTCACAAGACTCCTGAGACAACTCAAATGGACTTGGGTGGTGCAGGGTTACACAGCCATCAGCGTGGTGGCTGCTGCCGGCTACTGACTTCTCAGAAGCACTGTCAAGCCACACGGTGAATGAGTATTACTTGGAAGTTACATTATTTTGAATTTTGCATAGATTAAATTTACTTTATTTCTCTTTAGAATGCAACTCGACACGGTGCATTTCCTGCAAATAGGACATACGCCCAGCAAGCCAGTGGGGCTTCAGGTTCCCCGGGAATGTTCTCTCCACTAGGGGTCTTCCCAAAGGACGATACCTCCGACCCCTGGAAGCCACTGGCAATGCCTCTGGCTCTGGGCTGGGGCTGGGACAGAGGGCGCAAACTGAGAGCACAGAGTAAAACCCAACGTTCTCACTGAATGGCACAGGGGCAGTGGATGTGCTTCTCCTGGAGGGAGGGAAAACACAAGGTTTTAAGTTTGGGTATTTACTAGAATTTTCAAAGAGTGCTGTGATTTTAATTTCACATCTTGGCTGTGTCTGACAGAGGAGCCTGCTAAGAGAAGAGCAACAACCTCACATCCTGAGGGCCCGAGCCCTCAGCTCAACTTCCAGAACCTCCCTGCTTTCCAGTGGAACACAACTGGCCACCATGGACCATGGCCACGAATGCTATAGCACAACACCTGTGTGGAAACCAACAGGACCTCAGAGAGCCAAAGCTCATGTGGCCCAGCCACCAGTGACAGTGCGGTCTCCCCAAGCGTGCTGCTCGGCCCAGCCTGCACCTCTGCAGCTGGGAGGACAGCGGGTGACTATTTCTGAGTGTGCTCCTGGCTGCGATCACAAGTGTCACAACAATGGAAGGACGGGAGCAGCCGCCTCTGTTTTGGGGCCTCCCAGGACCCAGTGGGGGCGCCCAGCACGCACAGGACGGCACTTGCCGGGGACAGGCAAGTCCGAGGGAGGGAGACATCTGGCTCGGCACACAGGGCAGATGCAGGGAAGGAGGCAGCAGAGGCCGGGGCGGCAGTGAGCAGCGCTGTGGAAGATTCCACACCAGCGGGGCAGCAACAGCGAGTGGCGCTCCAGTCTCTGGCATGGCCATCCCAGAGTACAGTCCAGCCCCATTGTGCACATGTAGGGCAGGACTCAATTTCTGTCATTGTTTCGCTGGGTCTGGGCTCAGGCCACTGCTCCTGGCTTGGTAATAAAGAAAATACACTCTTCCTGTTTCCTTCAGAGCAGGCTCTGAAGGTCACCTATTCAGTAACTATCTGCACAGGGAAACTGGCCTAGCCACTGGCGCCGAAAAAAAATATGGAAATTAATTAGGAGAGTCTCCATACTAGAAACACCCAAACTTAAACAAAAAAATCTTGAAGTACTAAACAGTAAAATTCTTCTAAGTCATTTATTTACATATTATACGTGCACTATATAATGTGTAGATAAATGGATCCTGCTGTGGAAGTGCCCTACCTACAGGACTGACTAGCACATTATAGGACAAATTCTTGAAAAGGTTCATCTCACACTGGTATCTTTTAATAAAAAAAAGTTTTTTAAAAATCAAAGAAATGTGGCCAGGGTTGGGTGAGACAAACAGGGACACTTGAGAAGCTGGGGAAAAGATGTCTGCCTCTTTTCAGGGGGTGCACTGTGAAAATGGGGGACAATCATGCACGAAGTACTTACAGACTACACACCCAGCCCCCACCCCTCCACAGAAAGAAGAAGATACCCCCAGGAACGCCAAACAGGGAGTCATCGTGCCCCTGCTCTGTGCACGCCACCGAGGGGGAGCAAGAGGAGGAGGCCGGGAGGAGAGCCAGGCGAGGGCCTCACTGCAGTCTGGTGGTCCCCTCCATGGCTCATGGGAGTCTTCAGTCATCTGATGCCGGACATGGAGCTCTGAGGAGAAACCGAGTACGTGGTGGCCACGACTGGGGTGCCGTTGTTGGCGGGGTAGCCTTGCCTCAGCGCCTCAAAGTACGACGCCTGCACAGGTTTGTGACGCTGCAGCGCCTTCACGGCCTCTTCTATCTTAAACCACTCCCTTTTCCTTCCTGTGAGGGCAGAGAAGACAGCAGGACAAGTAGGAGAATGAGGCTTCTGTGCCTGCAGGGTTTGAGTAAACGCACACGAAAACATGAAGTCAATGTTTCTCAATACCCATAAGATACGCAGTTCATATGTATTTTTCCTTCTTTTGCTTTTTTATTTCTTGAAACACATCTCACTATGTAGCCCAGGCTACCCTGAATCTCCAGCGAGCCTCCTGCCTCAGCTGCCAAGTTCTGGGATGACAGGCATGCACCACCACGTTCAGCACAAGCACACTCTCTAGGCTCCAAAATGACTCACATGCCCAAGGCAGAGCAGTAAGGGCACAGCCTGAAGAACGCTGGCTGTGCAGGCCCCTGCATGCCTGGCCTGGCTGCCTGGGCCTTCCAGGGGTGCGCAGAAGCCCCTGTTGCAAAGCCAAGCACAAGAAGCAGCACCTAGGACACTAGGCTGGCCAGCTTGTCACCAGCTGGAGATGACATTTAGGAAGCTCTTATAGGAGTGTATATTCACTTAACAGAAAATATAAAACTGTCAGCACAAGTCGCTGTTAACTTTTCAGCTTTAATTTCTTTTTTTTTTTTTGTCTTTTTGAGACAGGGTCTTGCAATGCAGTTGAGGCTGACCTTGAGCTCACTTTTGTGTTTTTTTTTTTGGTTTTTTTTTTTTCTTTTTGAGACAGGGTCTCACTGTGCAGTTCAGGCTGGCCTTGAGCTCACTTTTGTATCCCAGGCTGGTCTCAAACTCACACTGATCCTCCTGCCTCAGCTTCCCAAGTGCTGGGATTACAGGTGTGCATTACCACACTTGGCTTTAGCTTTAATTTCTTCATATTAATGTTTTTAAATCCCTTATTACTTTTCCCTTATGAAAGTAATAAAAAGCTGCCAGCCACAAAACTTTGTGATCTCTACACTAAGGGAAGATGAGGTAAGAGGATTCTTCTTTTTTTTTTTTTTAAATTTATTTTTTTGGGGGGGCCCAGCAGGATGGTTCAGTGGTTTAAAGCGCCTGCTTGGGAAAGCTTGGGCGGCCTCAGAGACCGCGGTTCGATCCCCGGCACCACATGCTGCGCCAGCCCTGCCCTTGGGGCGGGCTGAGCCAGCCATAAAAATGAGTGAATAAACAAATAAAGGTTCTGAAACAAAAAAATAAATAAAATTAAATTTATTTTTTTTTCTTTTTTCAGAACTTTTGTTTGTGTGTTTGTTTATTTTTATGGCCAGCTCAGCCTGCCCTGAGGGCAGGGCTGGCACAGCATGTGGTGCCGGGGATTGAACTGCGGTCCCTGAAGCCACCCAAGCTTCCCCAAGCAGGCGCTTTAGACCACTGAGCCATCCCGCCGGGCCCGATAAAATTTTTTTTAAATTTTTTATTTTTTTCTTATCTCAGAACTTTTGTTTATTTATTTATTTTTATGGCCGGCTCAGCCTGCCCTGAGGGCAGGGCTGGCGCAGCATGTGGTGCCAGGGATCGAACCGCGGTCCCTGCAGCGGCCCAAGCTTTCCTAAGCAGGCACTTTAGACCACTGAGCCATCCTGCTGGGCCCTGTATTGATAAAATTTTTTTTTTTTTTTTTTTGTCTTTTTGAGACAGGGTCTCGCTATGCAGTTGAGGCTGGCCTTGAGCTCACTTTTGTAGCCCAGGCTGGTCTTGAACTTGCACTGATCCTCCTGCCTCAGCCTCCAGAGTGCTGGGATTACAGGCGTGAGCCACCACGCCCGGCCGATAAAATTTTTTTTTTGGAACTGGGGATTGAACTCAGGTCCTTGTATTTGCCAGGTAAGTGCTTGCTTATTCTACTCAGTTATCTCCCCAACCCCCAAATTATCATTTTTATACTTCCTCTTACCTTATAAAAGTTAATGAAAAATAGTAATTTTTGGTCATCCTGTATTGAAATAATTGGACTGTTAAGCAGTTCATGCCCCAGGGCAAGGTCCCAAGAGGAAGGACTACCATGACTAAGGGTCTAAGTTGCTTTCCAGGAAGGCTACCCTAGTCCTGCTCACTCTGGCTGGAGTTTCAATCTCACACACCCTGCTGACTGCTGCCTTTTCTTCCTTCTGTCTGCCCACTATTTAGGTAAAAATTGGGATCTGGTCAGAGCTGCCTCAGTTCCCATTTCTACTTCATTTTCCAAGGTACTGAGACTTGGCCCAGAGCCTTTGCAGTGAGCTATCTCCTTGACCCTTTTATTTCAAAGTTTCAGACTGAGTCTTGTGAAATTGCACGGCCTTGGGGGCCAGGGAAATAGCTCCATGGCACAAGTGCCTGCCTGGCAAGTGCAAAGTTGTAGGTTTGAACCCTGATCCCACACA
>PVJA010057069.1:0-10513 GCA_004027025.1 Myocastor coypus
AAAAAAAAAAAAAAAAAAAAATAAATAAATAAATAAATAAATAAATGTTGAATGAGGAAAAATTAAAAAAAAGTTGAATGAATGAAGGATGTATTTTCAGTACGATGTGCATAAATTTGCACATTGCAGCATGGGAAAACTTGTGGGATCTTTCTGGGGTAGATAATATATGTAAAATGTATAACTATATGTAAAAAAATAATAAATTATAATAATCACTGTCAGAACAACATAAGATTAGTTTCACCAAAATGTTGTCTTTTGGTGATTCCATAATCCTACTATAGGCTTTCCCAGATCTGCCCTAGAAAGGCTGCAAAAGTATTTTCAGAAAGAGATGTGATTCTTTCAATTAAAGTAATGAAGATGTCTCTAAGAACAACTGGTGGGAGGCACTCTCATGGTTTTGGTATAAAAAAGAATGAAAATGGTTGGTGATAAGGGTCTTGAATTTTTGTGGAAGGAACAGTAGACTATGGTGAATACATGAATAAAAACAATGAGGTGACAACAATAATCATAGCAGACAACATTATATTTTTGAGTGATCAGATAAAAGAAAAGGAATAAACAGACAATTCTTGGGCCTTTGTTGGGTATAGTCTCATTTCTAAATCATGTATTTATTTTGTTTTATTGTGTTTTTTTTTTTTTTTTTTTTTTTGTGGGACCAGGGTTCGAACTCATAACCTTGCACTTGTCAGGCAGGTACTTGTGCTACGGAACTATCTCCCTAGCTCCTTAGTCTTTATAGTTTTAAGGATAAGAATGAAAATATTTTATAAAATGAAAATTAAAAAAAAGAGAAAATGAGTGGTAACTTATGTATGTGAGTACAATTTGGAATGCTAAGTGTTATGGTTTGTGTATAGGTGTCTCCTCAAAGCCTCACACAATCATGGGGTTTGTAATTGGTTATTGTAGGTGTGGGTGCTGCACCTCCCCTGGGGCATGTGACTTGCATTCCAATGTAACGACGGAAGAGAAGTTAGCTGCTGCTACCTCTCTCCCTTTGCTCTTGCTCTTAGCTGCCACCATGAAAGGTTGCCCTCTGCCATGTGCCATTCTGCCTTGGAGCCATCTGAATATGGACTGAAACCCCCAGTAACTGTGAGCTAAATAAACTTTCCTTCCTTCATTTTGAGTGTGGGGTATTTGTCCCAGCAACAAGAGAAGAGTAACTAAGACAGAATTTGGTACCAGGAGTGGGGTTGTTGCTGTGACTAAACTTGATCATGTGGATCATGAGTGTTTGGAAATGACTTATGGGAAGAGATAGGAAAGGTTCAGAGATGTTGCCTATTTGTGAAGAGCTGGAAAAGCTTTGGCTGTTCTGTAGGGGAGATTCTGGTCACAGCTCAGACTACAAGACTGACAGAAGGCTGGGCCTGTAAACACCAGGGTGGGGAGGTTTATGCTGGGTAGAAGGACTGTATTGGTTGTTGGACTCCAGATCATTTGTATTTTGAGTTGGCAGAGAAAGTTGTCTGCATTTTGTGCATGTCCAGAGAGTTTGTTTGAGACTGAGTTTAAGCATGGTGGACAGATTAATCTTTTTTCTTTCTTTCTTTCTTTCTTTCTTTCTTTCTTTCTTTCTTTCTTTCTTTCTTCTTCTTCTTCTTCTTCTTCTTCTTCTTCTTTTTCTTCTTCTTCTTTCAGGACTAGGGATTGCACTCAGGTCCTTGTGCTTGCCAGGCAAACACTTATTCTACTGAATTAACCCTCAACCCCTAACCTTTCAAAAGATATTTCAAAGCAGCCAAATATTGGGGTGGCAGCATGGCTGTTATTGAGGGCTTTTAGCCAGGTTTATGTTGAGAATCAAGAGCAAGAAGCCCAGCAGAATGGTTCAAAATGTTGTGAGTTTGGCCAGAAAGGAAGTTCCAATAAAGCTATGGACTGCAAAGATAGAGTTGAGAGGATCTCCATTGCTGAGAAGGAACCAGAGAATGGAAAAGATGGCCTGAGGGCATCACAGGAGGTGGCAGGTCTCCACTCTTTGCAGTCTCAGAATTGCAAAGGTCAGGGACTTTGCCTAAAGAGGAAAGCTGCTGAGCCCTTCTTTCCAGAATGGCAGCTGCAGCCACACCAGGTTCCAGAATGCCACTGGCATGGAGAATTTGTTGCTTGGAATCGGGGTCAGAGTGCTCAGTGATCCAGGCTCCTGACCCCTATAGCCAAGAGGAAGGAAAGCCTGGCTACTCTTCCAGCTGGCAGCAGACCTTGGCATCATCCACATGGCAGTGGTTTTAGGCACATTGAGAATGCAAGAGTTCTGAGCTTAAGAAGGCTTGCATCTTGATATCAGAAGGCCTGGGAGGCCAGGCAGTATGCCCTTGAGAGGGCAGTGTGTGAAGCTGTGAGTAAGAAGCCTATTCAGTGGAAACCCCAGAAGTGTGGAAAAGCCAGGAATGTGGATCATCTAAGGGAAACTGCAAAGAGAGAGCAAAACCAGCCTAATAGATAAGCCATGAGAGCTACATCTACTGAGTGTGCTATAGGGGTGCAGCCACATGGAGCTTACAATTTGCCACAGAGTGCTTTGGATATTCCACAAGGTCCTATAGGATTTAATGTTGGCCCTTTTAGGGCCCGGCGGGATGGCTCAGTGGTCTAAAGTGCCTGCTTGGGAAAGCTTGGGCAGCTTCAGGGACCGCGGTTTGATCCCTGGCACCACATGCTGTGCCAGCCCTGCCCTCGGGGCAGGCTGAGCCGGCCATAAAAATGAGTGAATAAACAAATAAAGGTTCTGAAACAAAAATAAATAAATAAATAAATAAAAATTAAAAAAAAAAATGTTGGCCCTTTTGGATTTTGGGCCTGTGCTAATCCTAATGCTTGGTATCCCGCTGTGTGTACTTTTTGGAATGGCCATGTTTGTTTTGTGAATGTTGAATGTTTAAATTTGCATTTGTATAGAGGCTCACAGAGACTTGGGGCTTGGACTTTTAAGCAATGCTAAAACTGTTGGGACTTTGGCAACTCTTAGAGATGGACTAAAATGTCTTTTGCATAAAGGGATTTGCGTGAGTCTTTGGGGGTCCAGGGGTGGAATGTTATGGTTTGTGTATACGTGTCCCCTCAAGGCCTCACACAGTCATGAGGTTTGTGATTGGTTGTGGGTGTGGGTGCTGCACCTCCCCTGGGGCATGTGATTTGCATTCCAATGTAACCACGGAAGAGAAGTTAGCTGCTTGAGCTGCTTGTACCTCTCTTCCAGTGCTCTTGCTCTTAGCTGCTGCCAGGAAAGGTTGCCCTCTGCCATGTGCCATCCTACCTTGGAGCCAGCTCAATATGGACTGAAACCTCCAGTAACTGTGAGCTAAATAAACTTTCCTTCCTTCATTTTGAGTGTTGGGTATTTGTCCCAGCAACGAGAGAAGAGTAAGGCACTGGTGGTGTGAAGAGAATAAACTTGGTGCTCATCTCCCCATTCTTGCACTATATATAGTACCTTACTTAGAATTTGATTTATCCAACTAAGCAAATACCCAAGAATATTAACAATTTATCATCTCAGAGGCAATAAAAAGCAAAACTTCTTAGCTAGCAGGAGGTTAGTTTTTGTGTGGAGGTATACTGTTTGACCATCTATAGTTAGCTAGTCAATTTCTTTGGGGCAGTCCATCTTTTGATTGAACAACAAAGGCATGTGGTATTCATAATGGTCTCATAGCAGTCCTCATTACAAACTTCTTTTAATTTTAAATTATTTTGGTAAAGAATGAACCCAGGGGCTCCCTATCTATCTAAACTAACTACTATACATCCCTACTCCCAAAAAGCATCTTGAAAAACAATCATGAGCCAGGCATGATGGCACATGTTAATAATCCTAGCACTGGGGAGGCTGAGACAGGAGGATTGTTGCCTGTTTGAGACCAGCCTGGGCTACAAAGTGAGCTCAAGCCAGCCTAAACTGCATATGGAGACCTTGTCTCAAAAAGACCTAAAAAAAAAAAAAGAGGAGGGGGAAGAGAAGGAGGAGGAAGAGGAGGAGGAGGAGGAGAAGAGGAAGAAGCATGAAGAGAGGGGAGAGGAAGAAGAGGAGGAGAGGGAAGAGGGGAAGGACTGGGAGGAGGAGGAAGAGGAGGAGGAGGGGGAGGGGAGGGAGAGGGGGAGGAGGAGAAAAACAACAACATGCAAAACCTTTCCAGAATCAACAAAGGGCATGAGGGTAAATATGGCTTCACCAAATTTTTCACTTAAGACCAGTGCAACAAATGACAATGTGGCCAAGTGATCCTCAAAGAAGAGTGAGTGCTTTGTTCCACTACAACTGGTTTTACTAGGCCTCATCATCAGGCCTGTGACATTTTAGTTCTCCTGTTTGGGTGTAAGCCTTGAGTGGAAAGTAGGGAGACTCCCAAAATTCCTTTGGAAACTCAAGTACATTGGGAACCATTTTCTTTGGAAATCTCATTTTCACTACCAAAATTTAAATATTGCTTCTGAAGCTAATTATTATTATTTTTTCCATTAAGGATTTACTTATTTATGTATTTATTTGCAGGCCCAAACAAACTTGACTAGAAAAGAAGCCCGGGCAGGGGCTAGGATGATCCCATGACGTGTCACGGACTCCAGCCAATTGAAAGGCCACGAGCGGGGGAGAGCGGAAGTGACGAGCCATATCCCTCCGCGGGGCGAGAGGGTCGGTGGGGGGAGTCGGCGTTTCTCTCCCCCGCGCCAGCTCCCGTACTGGGAGCCGCATTCCTTGGCCCCCCCACCCCCCTCCCTCGGGGCCCCCCCGCCCCCCTCGGGAAAAAAAATCCATCCCAAATCACTCGAACCCGAGGGAGGTTTCCTTTCACCCTCGGGGAGACGAGCTTTCAGACGGTTACCTCTTCTTCGTCTCCCCCCCAAGCCCCCGTCCCCTCCCCTTCTCCCACCCCCTTCTCCCGGCGCCGGGTGCAAGGTCCCTTTAAGGCGACGGCGCCTTCCTCGGGTCAGACTACCGGCGGCGACGACCACGGGAGGTGAGTGAGCGAGCGAGCCTCTGCTCTCCCCACCCCCTTTTCCCGGGGGTTCCGTTATCTTTTCGCTCGGCGAGGCG
Organism: Myocastor coypus; assembly: GCA_004027025.1. NCBI lineage: Eukaryota > Metazoa > Chordata > Mammalia > Rodentia > Myocastoridae > Myocastor > Myocastor coypus. Next base: position 5,057 of record PVJA010057069.1, read on the forward strand.
TTACGAGGCGAGACAATGAGAGGGGGATGGGGCGGGTGCCCGCGAGAGTGGGGGCGGGGGCTGGTGGCGCGCGCCCTCGCCCACCGCGAGTGGCGGTGTGGCTCACGGGGTGGCGGTCGTGGAGTGCAGCGCGAGAACGCGGGTGTGTGAGTGCGTGCGTCCCGGGCCGCGGGAGCCGCGCGGAGGGCCAGCGGCGGAGGCCTTGGTCCGCCGGCAGGCCAGCCGCCCCCGCCCCTCGGCGCCCGGCGCCCGCCGCGGCGCGCGCGCGCACTCGGGCACTCGGGCCCCACGGCCCCGCACACATCCGACGTCCACACGCACGCCCGGCGCGAGGCGTCTCGGAGCGGTGGGCGGTGCGGGCGCGGGCGCGGGCGCGGGTGCGGGTGCGGGTGCGGGCGCGGGCGCGGGCACGCTGGGGAAGGGACGGCGGACGGCTGCTGGTGTGGGGTTCCCGCCCCCGATCGGGAAGGCGTGGGGCGCCCGTTTTGAGCTGCGGGAGGAATAATGAGTGATTGCTTAGCAGATCCCTTGTGTTATGTAATCCCCGCTCCGCCTCCCAGTACATCTCGCGGCTGAGTGTCTTGGAGCTAGTTTACAAAGTCTCCTCCCTCAGCCCCCAAATTTCTTCAGGGATGGAGCATTGATTTGTAAAACGGGATGGGGCAGAGACTTAAATTTTCTCCTGATTATGTCCTGCCGCGGTGGGCGCCATGTTTATCCCAAGGACTATTTTCTTTAGATCCTAGGCACCTACTGAAAAGGAATAAAATGTCATTGAATCACCTGCTTTCCCTGCTTTCTAAATGTTGGCCTGATTTCCACTTTTGGCGGATGTGGATTCCTTTACTGCACGTTTTTCGACTCACTTGTTTTTGACCTTTACTCAGAAATAGGTACAAAGCTGAGTTGTAAGTCATTTGGCCCAATCATGCTCATATGAAGAGATGCAATTACGTTGTACTATCAGAATAGTACAGACTAATGTTGGCTGTTATCCTCAGCTCAAAACAAAAATGAGGCTTTACTTTTAAAGGTATTGTCTCAAATTAATGAAGGAGTAATAATGCATTTTCCCTGGGCCTAGGAACGTGGACTCTACGGTTGGAATTACTTATGGTTCTTCTCTTCATAATGGTGTTTGAGAGTGCATAAAGAGACGTCAGGGATTGTTAAACTTGCAGTTTTGGGGCCTTATACCCAAAACTTTTAAAATTACGTATCGGTTTCATATAAAGGTACTCAAAACGTGTTGTTAAAACAACTAAAGGGCAGGTTGTGCCCTTGATTTATTTGCCTCTTTATGTTGGTGGTGTATCTCACTAAAGGATCCAACAGAAAGACCTGTTAGTGTGGACAGGATTTTGGTAGTCTTTTCAATAGGGGAATGAAAAATCTACAAATTCCTAGCAGTTCACAAAAATATGGTCAGCTGACTCCAAGGGCCCCTTCTCAGTCTCTTTTTTGGGAACCTTTTAAAGGAACTTTCGTTAAGGTCGGAATCATTTTCAAAACACAGTGATGAGACCCTCCCAAGTTATTCTAACTGACATTTCCACTGATGGTCGGAAGGAATGCTGGGAACTGCTACTGGTAGTACATTACCAATAAGCAAGGCTGGTATGACGCTCTACTGTGCTTCCTTGAAAATGTTCTTGAAGAAGAAGAAGCAATAAAAACTGTTACTATTTTATTTTATTATTTATTTATTTTGGTGGGACCGGGGTTCAAACTCACAACCTTGCACTTGGCAGGCAGGCACTTGTGCCACGGAGCTATCTCCCCAGCCCCTCTGTTACTATTTTTAAATTCTAGCTTTTTTTTTTTTTTTGTCCTTTTGAGACAGGGTCTCGCAGTGCAGTTGAGGCTGGCCTTGAACTCACTTTTGTAACCCAGGCTGGTCTCGAACTCGCATTGATCCTCCTGCCTCAGCCTCCCGAGTGCTGGGATTACAGGCGTGCGCCACCACGCCCAGCTAAATTCTAGCTTTTGAGCACATTTTTTTAATGTTTAAGAATCAGTGGTATTAGGCCGGCATGATAGCTCAGTGAACTAAAGCACCTACTTTGGCAGAGCACGGCTGCCTGGGTTTGATCCCAGGCCTGCTATGGTGGTGCCCGCCTGTAGTTCCAGCACTTTGGAAGGCCAAAAACGGGAGAATCACTACCAGTCCGACCTATGTAGTTAGACCCTGTAGACCCTGTCCCAAATGCATGGGGGGGAAAAAAAAAAAAAGAAACAATCGGTGTTAGCTGGGTGTGGGTGGTGCATGCCATAATCTCAGCACTTGGGAGACTGAGGCAGGATGGTTCGCCATGAGTTGAAGGCCAATCTGCACTGCATAGTGACACCCTGCCTCAAAAAAAGAACCCCAGAAGAATCCGCAGTGAAATGAGAAGTATGCATGAAACATTTGTGTCATCTCTGGGGAAGCATGGTTGTTACTTTATTTTTTATTTTTATTTTTTGTCTTTGAGACAGGGTCTCACTATGCAGCTCAGGCTTGCCTTGAGCTCACTTTGTACCCCAGACTGGTCTGGAACTGGCAGTGATCTTTCTGCTTTCTGCCTAAGCCTCCTGAGTGCTGGGATTACAGGTGTGGGGCCACCAAGCCTAGCTAAGTAATCCATTGTTACCTGAAAATCTTTTTTTTTTTTTTTTCTTCTCTTTGAGACAGGGTCTCCATGTGCAGTGCAGGCTGGCCTTGAGCTCACTTTTTGTAGCCCAGGCTGGTCTCGAACTCACACCAATCCTCCTGCCTCAGCCTCCCAAGTGCTGGGATTCAGGCATGCACCACCACGCCGGCTGAAAATCTTATTAAAAAATTTTTTTTTTTACATCACCTTTACAAGGCCAGATCTTCATTGTATACTTAACAGTCTAACAACAGACCGAATGAAGAAGTAGCTGTGAGAACATACCTGTCTCCTATTGATGTAGGCACAAAAGTATTTATAAGCCTGAAAAACAGTATTTTAGAGCAAAACAGTACCTTTTTTTTTTTTGTCTTTTTGAGACAGGGTCTCGCTATGCAGTTGAGGCTGGCCTTGAGCTCACTTTTGTAGCCCAGGCTGGTCTCGAACTCACACAGATCCTCCTGCCTCAGCCTCCCGAGTGCTGGGATTACAGGCGTGAGCCACCACGCCTGGCAGTACCTTTTTGTTGTAAAGTTACTTAGGTTAGTATGAGTATTTTATTTTATTTTTTTTTTAGAATTTTTAATTTTTTATTTATTATTATTTTTTTCTTGTTTCAGAACCTTGTTTATTCACTCATTTATATGGCCGGCTCAGCCCACCCCGAGGGCAGGGCTGGCGCAGCATGTGGTGCCGGGGATCAAACCGGGGTCCCTGAAGCTGCCCAAGCTTCCCCAAGCAGACGCTTTAGACCACTGAGCCATCCTGCCAGGCCCCAGTATGAGTATTTTAAATATACTGACGTTTAAATTTTTTTTCTAATTTCTAATGTTAATGTGATAAATGCAAAAAGTTATGCATATAAAAAATTCTGTAGATTCATTTATTTATTTAATTTACAGGGCATTGAATGTAGGGGCTTTGCACTGCACTTCATCCCCAGACATATATTTTTTGTTTTCAGACGGGGCCTTGCTAAGTTGCCCAACCCGAGCTCAATCTTTGGATACTTGGGTCTCAATCATCCAAAGGGCTGGGACAAGCTTGTGCCCTTGTATCCAGCTTTAACGCAGTCATTGTAAGAGACCAAAAAAGTTTCAGAATTTGAGACCAAAAATAGAAAGCCATTGGGTTTGTTCTATGCTTTTGTTCTTCAGATCATCCAAGTCTGTCTTCATTCACCATCTGCTAGAGAATTTACAAATATTGGTTGGAATTAATAATGAAAGTTTCGGGGGTTGTTTCTAGAACAAAAGGCATGGTTTGAGTCTTGGCCGGGGTATTTACCAACTGGTTTTGGAGAAATTAGTTGGTCTCTAAACCTGTTTTAAGCCGGGCGTGGTGGCTCACGCCTGTAATCCCAGCACTCGGGAGGCTGAGGCAGGAGGATCGGTGTGAGTTCGAGACCAGCCTGGGCTACAAAAGTGAGCTCAAGGCCAGCCTCAACTGCATAGTGAGACCCTGTCTCAAAAAGACAAAAAAAAAAAAAATAAAATAAAATAAAAATAAATAAAATAAACCTGTTTTAACAAAGGCATATAATTGTGACAATTCACTGAGATAATGAATGTAAAGTGTATAACTTGCATACTAATTATAGTAAAATAAAACAATTCCAGATATTTCAGTCTTGGTAGTCCATATTATGTTCTTTTAAGTTACTTTGATTGAAGGTGGAAATTCTTGAAATAAGTTGCAAATCCTAGAGCTGGTTGATGCTTTTGTCAACTATCAAGTTGATAAGACTTTTATAGATTCTGTGATATTCTGCTTTATGATAGAAAGCTATGGCTACAAAACAGATTTTACATGTGATTAAATCAGCGGTTCTCAACCTGTGGGTCGCAACCCCAGCCAGGGTCAAATGACCAAAACACAGGGGTTGCTTAAAGCCATCGGAAAAAAGTTATTTATTTGGAATTACAGTTTTGAAGCAGCCACCAAAATTATTTTTTGGTTTGGGGTCACTGCAACATGAGGAACTGTATTGTGGGGTCACAGCATTAGAAAGGTTGAGAACCACTGGATTAAATAAAAGCAGAAGGGGAAAAAGAAACTTGTCTACTGCTAGAATTTAGCAGACTTAGAGATTGAAGGAGTAGAAATACAATTCAGACTACACACAACTGTCACTGTTTTTCATGGGACATAGGAAAGGGAATCCTGAATATATATATTTTTTTAAACACTTTTTTTTTTCTTTTATTTAATTTTATTTATTTATTTTTTTCTTGTTTCAGAACCTTTGTTTGTTTATTCACTCATTTTTATGACCGGGTCAGCCCACCCCAAGGGCAGGGCTGGCGTAGCATGTGGTGCCGGGGATCGAACCGCAGTCGCTGAAGCCGCCCAAGCTTTCCCAAGCAGGCGCTTTAGACCACTGAGCCATCCCGCCGGCCCCCGGAATCCTGAATATTGAACCCTTCTTTTTTTTTTTTTTTTTTTTTTTTTTTTTTTTTTTTTTTTTTTGCGGGACCAGGGTTCAAACTCACGACCTTGCACTTGCCAGGCAAGCGCTTGTACCACGGAGCCATCTCCCCAGCCCCTGAACCCTTCTTAAGTAGGGAGTCTTACTGCTTACATTAGGATTCCTTATTTATTTATTTATTTATTTATTTATTTATTTAATTAGTTAGTTTTTGAGACAGGGTCTCTATGCAGTTCAGGCTGGCATTGAGCTCACTTTTGTAGCCCAGGCTGATCTCAAACTTGTACTGATTATCCTGCCTCAGCCTCCCAAGTATTGGGATTATAGGTGTGCGCCACCTTGCCCAGCTCCCCCTTTTTTTTTTTTTTTTTTTTTTTTTTTTTTTTTTTTTTTTTT
>PVJA010057070.1:0-10587 GCA_004027025.1 Myocastor coypus
TTCATGTGTTAGAAAATATGACCATTTGACCATTTGTCCAGTAGTGTTCACCATAATCTAAACTATACAGATTACATCCAGCTTTCCTCATTTTTATGTCCTATTCTTCTGTTCCTAAGCTTTATGTTTAGTAACTGAACCCAACGCCCTGCTCATGATAGGCAAGTACTCCACCATTGGTCTACCATCCCTATACTAAGGTTTGACTTTTGGTAGGAATATTTCATAATGACACTGCGTTTCTATTAGAAAGTACATAACTTCAGTGTTTTTCTTTGTGTTGTTAGCAGCAACTGATAACTGTTATGTAGTCTTTTCTTTCCTAGGGGGCTGCAAAACTACGATTTTTGAACTGCTTCCATCCCTTTTCCCTTTCTAGCTGAAGTTCTCCCTTAATGCAAAACTTCAACAACTCTTGAGATACAGTTTACATAGAAAAAGAGTAAATGCTTGATTTTTACTCAGGATATATTGTTGTGCAGTCCAGTTTTGAACCAAATGGAGAAACGCTCTGCACCAAGGAGTTTGGAAGACAACCAACTTTATTATGCGGATGGGCTGATGGGAGATCATTCCCAAAGCATCAGCCCAGAACCAGCTCTGGACGTAGTATGTGTTATTTTGCTAACTGGAGAGGCAAAAGCTTAAAAATGTGGTGAATTTCTTTTGAGTATCCTGTTATTTCCCCTCAAGAAAGTCCTTGAAGTCAGTGAGTAATAATTTTGGTCAGCTTTTGCTGCTAGAAAGTACAGGGTGTGCAGCTGGGTCTGGTCAAACTGAGCTGAATCAGGTCATCTCTGATTTGCAGCTGGTTGTAATAGTCAAGGCTCAATGAGTCTAACAGATGAGCTACATGGTGGACTGAAAAGTGTAATTTTGCCTTAATATGGCATCAAACTACTAGTTGATTTTAAGTTTTAAAAATTTCCTTCACAACATTCATTTTCGAAATATTGAGTTTGCTCCCTAGAATCTTCTGAAAGCTTCCAGTAAAATCTTTATTGCTGAAATATTACACAACAATCTTGTTAATGAGTGAAAAAAAACTAATAAATTTGGTCTGGTTAGTAAAATAACCCTCTAAAGAACTTTGGAGTTTTAAAAAAGCAATAATAAAAAGTTAAGGAACTTTGAGAACTGATAGAAGTGCTGCCACACAGGGAAATTGAAGAAGTTAGTCTTAAAATTTTGTTCTACTTGAATTTACTCAGTAATAAAACAGAAGTACTTAACAGATATTCTTATTGAGGAAGCATATTTTTTTAAAAAACCCAAAAAGACAAAGCAGTGCATCAAATATCTTCTCCCTTTTTGCTTGCAAACTAAATGTGGCTTGCATAAATTTAAAGAGAATGCAAGTGGAAAATTCCTTGAAAGAGGACTGCTCCAATATATGCTGGCCTTAAAAGCTTTACTTAGCCAGTAGAGTAGGTTATCGGACAGCACAGCACAAAGGAGACGCCATCCATCACATTAGCCTTCTTGTCCATAAATTTTTTTTGTTTTGTTTTTAGAATTTATTTTATTTTTTTCTTGTTTCAGAACCTTTGTTTGTTTATTCACTCATTTTTATGGCCGGCTCAGCCCGCCCCAGGGCAGGGCTGGCGCAGCATGTGGTACCCCGGATTGAACCGTGGTCCCTGAAGCCACCCAAGCTCTCCCAAGCAGGCGCTTTAGACCACTGAGCCATCCCACCGGGCCCCTCTTGTCCATAAATTTAACCACCAACAAACATTCTGTGGCTCAGGAGGTACACAACTATTCTTCATAAAGTGATCAGAGGAACTTCTAGGTTTCCTCATAAACTTCAAAGCATGAAACCTATTTAACAAACTTAAAAGACAATTTCACTGCTTTCTTCAAACTTCTTCAGCTTCTGTTTTGGATATGAACCTGCCACATCAACAACTTTGCCCTGTTGAGATGGAAAGTGTTGTTTTAGTTACTTTCTTGTAACCCAGCACCCAACACCTCCACCTTGAAGAGGAAATGTTTATTTTGGCCTGCAGTTTGTAGAGGATTCTGTTTATAGTTGGTCAACTCCAAGGTAGGGGGTTATGGGAGAAGGGCATGGAAGCAGGGACAGCTCATGACATAGCAGGCAAAAAAGAGATCAAGAGAGGAGAGAGAAAGATACCTCTTCCAGGCTATGCTGCTGGTGACCTCCACCCAGGCTTCACCTCCCAAATCACAGTTAGCTATAAACTCATCAGTACACTAAACCTATCGATTCATATCATCCCCTCATGTTCCAACAACCTCCCCAAAGTACGCACGGGTGTGCATGAGGCTTTGGGGCACCATCGAGATAGAAACAAAAATAGGTGGCATGCCATTTTATTGCTTCATTTCTGAGCTTTGAGCATGTGCATTTTAAAAACTCAAATTTTAGATCAGAAAAATTACCTTAAAAATACAGACTGCACAGTGTCCTTCATCCAGTTATTCACATCTTATGTAGTGTGGCAATGTTTTTAAATTAATTAACCTGTGTTGATATGTTAATATCAACTAAAGCCCATACTCAGTTCAAATTTCCTCAGGTTTTTTTTTCCAAACACAGCTTCCTCCATTCCAGGATGCCACCCAGGATACCTTGTTACTTTTAGTGATGTTCCTCTTGCCTGTGACAGAGTCCTGGACTTTCGTTTTTTTAATGACATCGACCATTTTCTAGAATACCAGTCAGGTATTTTGCAAAATGTCCTCAACGGGATTTGTCTGATGCTTCTCACTTGAAAGACTCTGCTTATGTGTTTGATCACAGAGATAAAAAGCCATTGTCTTCATACTGTATTGAGGATGTAGAATGTCAATATAACATCACCAATGATATTCACTTTGGTCATGTGGCCAAAGAAGCATTTGTTAGGTTTTTAAAAGTATAGTTCTCTACTCTTCCCTCCTTCCATCTGTATCCTTCAGAAGTTTCCATGCACAGCTACACCCAAGAGGTGGGGAGTTAAGTTCCAGGACCTTGAAGTAAAAGGCCAGTCACAGCTAGTGTTGTCCGAAATAGCACTAACACGTTCGTATTCCACACTATCCACCATCTCATAGCATGCTTAGTTTTTCTTCATAGCCTTCTACATAACTTGCATCACCCATAAGGTACATCTTGGAGTCTGAGTCTCAGGCAGCAGCAGAATCACAAGGAATTTGTCAAAAATGTGATGCTAGAGAAGCTCATCCTACCACAGAATCACAAATCTTATATATTAATAAACCTTCCAAGTCATGCATGTTTATTATAGTGTTAGAAATGAGCATAAAAGGCTGGCCAGACAGTTCAGCAGACTAAAGTGCCTGTTCAGGCAGAGCGCAGGGACTGGTTTGATCCCTGGCACCACATGCTGTGCTAGTCCCACCCTCGAGCATGCTGAGACAGCGAATGAGATTGGGTGTGGTGGTGCATGCCTGTAATCCCAGTGCTTGGGAGGCTGAAAACAGGAGGATTGCTGTGAATCTGATATGTGTAATGAGACCCTGTGTACCTTGTATTAAATACATTTTTTTAAAAAAATAAGGATAAGTTCTCTATTTCTTTCATGCTTACTTTTGCCTACTCTTGTCACAAAGCCCCCACTTTATCCTATGGCTTTAGTATAAATGTCAACATTTCCTTCTTTGTTGGTGTTGCTTAAACTGAGCACCAGTGCTGACAGTAGTCTAAGTATTCATTCCTTATCTAATCATTATGCATACATATCTGAAACTTTAAAAGCTCCTTTTCATTACTAACACTCTCATCTAGAATGTTCAGTTAAGGTGTTGTACTTTTTCTCCCTGATCTAAATCCTACCTGAATGCCTGAAAGGAATTTATTTCAGTCAACACACCGTTACCTCCACCCTGCCTGCTCTTAACGCCTTCTTGGGAGTGATAAGAATTCCATGCCCTATTTAAAATTGAACCGCAGTAGGAGTTCAAGGTTTCCATTCTCTCCCATTATGGATGCCCTAATATCTGTGACCCCCTGTATTATCAGGAAGTGTATCCTATCTCCTGCCGTGAGCCAGCACTGACACTAAACTTTCCCACTTACTCTTTGTGCCAAGTTCAACTTCCATAGCACACTAGGTGAAAATGATAAATGGTAGTTCAGCAACAGGCAGAAACCTTTAAAAAGGTAGCGATAAAACAAATAGTTCTCATTCTCAAGCCACCCATTTTAACTTCACTCAATCATAAAACTGGCGTATAAAATTCTGAGGTATTACATATTTATTCCCTCACTTATGTTTTATGGGAGGCTTACTTATGCTCACAATGTTTCCATGGAAACTGCTTAAAAGAATATGGTTTTTTAAGAAATTCTAGATGTTCCTTTGCACTGAAACATCATAAATGATAATTCATCAAGAGCTTATTAAAATTCTGAGTCCATCAGAATCTACACTTTCACTTTGAAAATTAACTACCGTGTCAATTTGAATAAAAAGTACCCAATTAAATTGGGCATGCATAGGTCTGGGTGGGACTCAGGGGATTTACTTACCACAGAAGACCTACCCTGGGTAAGCTTGTCATCTGAATAGAAGAAAAGAGAAATGAAGAAGAAAAGCACACTTCTCTTCTCTTTGGAGGAGCCCAGTCCTTCCCCTCACCTTGGATGCCATCTCCTGCTTCCCCAGTAGATTCTTCAGCCTTCAAAGGCAACCCCCTCAGCCTCCTGATGTGGGTTTGCACAGGCACTGCGGCGGGCTCCAAGCCTTTAACCGGATCCTCCTGTCTCCGGTGCACAGACAGCCCTTTGGCACTCTTCCATGTCTAGCTAGGTGGGCAGTCACTGGGCATCAACCTTGTGAACCCTCGTATATTTTTGCATCCTGCATTGCTGCTTCTCTAGTAAGCCCGCGCTGATGTACTCTCTCATTTGAAAACCATTTCTTGCTACACTGCCTAACCATGCTTGTGGCAGCTTTTCTTATTATACTTACCTTGACACATCGTGATTCTTTGTTTAGTTTATGATGTTTTGTAATTTTCCACAACAAATATGTGTTGTAGTCATTAAGGTAGGGAAGAAAAATAAAAGAAGAGCCACTAATTTAACCTGTAGATCACTTTTCTCCAAATCCCACTACAATTAGAACATCTTGTATAACTTGTATCTTCATTTAAAGGATGGAATGAAATTTCTTTCATATTCTTTGTCCATGCTTCATCTTCTAGGATCAGAATTACTGTCTTAAAGGGTAATAAAAACTTAAAGACTTAATTTAAATTGTCATCATTTTATGACTTTAACACTTTGGTCTCCTCACTGCCCCTCCAGGCCAGGGATGTAGCTCAGCGGAGCAGTACCTGCCTGGCAAGCTAGAGGCCCTGAGTTCAATTCCTGGTATGACTTTAATTCTTAAAGATACACACTTGTATCTATGTCTGTAGTAGTCACTCAAGTAATACAAGCTTAAAGGATAAGTAAAGTGCAGTTTAACATTGCTGACCTTGTGTATCTGAAGTAAAAGTTGCATACTTCTTCTAGGTAGCACGTATGGGTTGCTCAGTCCCTGCACCTAACACTGACGCTCAGGTGAGGCAACTTCGTTTCTTTGAAAATCTGGAAACAAAATTCTACCATCTCCTGGCATTTTGTTTCATGTATTCAACTTTCAGTACATTTGTCTGTACTCATACAGGGTTCTAAAATTCTTCCTTAAATGCTTCTATAGAAAATCTAGGGAACCAGCCAGGGGTGGCAGTGCGTGCTTATAATCCCAGCACTCAGGAGGCTGAGGCAAGGTAGCCAAAAATTAGATAGCAAGTTTGATAGAAAAACATATGATGAATTATGGCTTTTTCTTTTTTTGGTCTTTTTGGGACAGGGTCTCGTTAGGCAGTTCAGGCTTGCCTTGAGCTCACTTTTGTAGCCCACGCTGGTCTTGAACTCGCACTGATCCTCCTGCCTCAGCTTCCCAAATACTGGGATTAGAGGTGTGCTCCACCACGCCTGGCAAACAAGCACCCTTTTTTCTTGCAGTAAGAGATACTTTGCCATTAATCCTCTTCAAAACTCTTCCCCTCACTTCATATATCTTTTTCCTATTATTCTTGTCACTTTCTCAACGAGTTCTGGAAGCTCTCTTTCTTGTTCTTAGGCTCCACGGTAGCAGCTGTCTTGATGCGCTGAACCAATTCAACACTTTTATGTTTTGTGGTCATCTTGGCTGCAGGTAGAAGCCAGAAGGCAAAGGGTGCTGGGTGCAGTACATACAGTAGATGAAGATGCGAGCAACATTTTTTATGAATCAACATTTGCAACGGATTGCACTCAGCAAGTATTCACCGTACCTTTTATCATGCATCACAAAAACAAGAAACAGAATCTCAGATAACTCAGCCATCTAAGTGTCTTCCTGGCAAGTACAAGGAACAGGGTTTGATCCCCAGTATCGGATGCCATGCTGGTCCCGCGCTGAGCCAGCCACTGAAACCGAGTGTGGTAGAGCACACCTGAAATCCCAGCATTGAGGAGGCTGAGACAGGAAGAGCACTAGAGTCTGAGCTGTGTAGTAAGACCTTGTAACATCTAAATATATTAAAATAATAATCATTATTATAATGATGATGATGATGATGATGATGATGATGATGATGATGATGTTACTATCCAAAAAAAGTGATCAGTCTGCGCACAATAACATACATCTTTAATCTGAGTTTCTCAAAAGATTAAGGCAAGAAGGCTGAAAAATTCAAGGCCAACATGGACAACTTAAAGAGACCCTTTCTCAAAATAAATTAATACAAAACACCGAAGATGTTCAGTGCAAGGTCTGGGATCATTCACCACAACTATAAAAAATTATTACTTCAACAGTGATTGTATAAATTAGAGAATTACTAAGCTAAAATAAACTAGACTTACTTGTTTTTCCTAGTATTTCTTCACTTAACTATCAAAAGTACAACATTAATCTTTCAAAGGTTATTGCATTGTGAAAAATTATAAATGTCTACCAGACCACAAAGTCATTTTTCAAATGTGCATCATATAAAAATATCTTCCTAAGGAAGACGCTGCAGAAGCAGAGTTGTAGGTTCTGGTTCATATGTATTCATTGTGCTGTATATGTTAAGTGAGTTTTATTGGTAGATTAATATCTTTTTCAGGTCACTGATGTTTCTTCTCTTATTTCTTCAGTTATGTTTCTGGTTATTTGACTTGTTTATTTTCCTTCTTGCATTCTGATTATGGTTTAGTTTGAATCTTGTAGAAAGGACTTTACTATAATTTCTCCTCTTTGGCCAATCTAATTTCTTCCTTTTCTCTTAAGTCTTATGAAATCTTTCTGCTAGAATCCACTTTTCCTTAGTACAAACAAAGAGAAAGACAATAACAAAGGATGGATAGAAGGGGACAAAAGGTATCACACATGCACACACACACACACACACACACACACACATATGCACAAACACACACTTACACATACTCCATTAATTCAAAACCTCAAGGAGAGTTCCTAACTAAATAATTTATCAACAGTCTCTTTGGTAAAACTGAACCCAGATTAAAAAAATAAATAAATAAAAGGGTAAGACTGGCAAGATAGCTTGGTGGTCTAATCACCTGCCTGGCAAGCTCAAGGACCTGGGTTTGATCCCTGGTACAACATGCCATGCTGGCCCCATGCCATGCCAGCCACAGAAACTGGGCATGGTGCTGCAAACCTATAATGCCAGCACTTGGGAGACTGAGGCAGGGGGATCACTGTGAATCTAAGCAAGTATCATAGCAAGGCCCTTTACCAAATAGGGAGAGAGGGGGCGAGACAGACAGACAGACAGACAGACAGAGAAATGATTTTTTTAAACTAAAAATAAAGGGCTAGAGTGGGTTGCAATGTCCATGGAGCTGCAGCTCTACACCTGGATGGATGCAACCCTGAAAGAACTAACTAGCCTAGTAAAAGAAGTTTACTCAGAAGCTAGAAAGAAGGGTATGCACTTCAATTTCACAATTGTTTTTGCGGGTCTTAAAAGACCTGGCTATCGTGTTAAGGAGACTGGCAGCAGCATGTCTGGCAGAAAGGGGCCGGATGGTTCCATGACTGCAGTCACTGGAGTTCCAAATAAGCAAATACTTGCGCACAGGGATTTCACCTGCAAATCGGGCAACACCTCCTTCAGGGCTCATGAGAACATATTAAATTTTATCTACTGTCTCTCAAAGTTTTCACCCAACTGTATAAAATAAACTTACATACTTTTTCCTCTCCTGGAAGAAAAAAAATATATATATTGCAGAGAGACGTTAATGTTTACATAAATGAAGGTTGTACCATGTGCACCAGTCAGGTGTTTTGTGGAAATCAGTAAAAAGGGCCTACATTTTATGTGTATTGATTAGTCTTACTGCTGGAACAAACACATGACAATCAAAATGAGCAAAAGAAAGGTTTGTGTAGCTCACAGTTACTGGAGCTTTCAGTCTATATTCATCTGGCTCCAAGACAAGAGAGGCACAGGGCAGAGAGCAACCTTTCATGTGGCAGCAAAGAGCAAGAGAGCTTCTGCCACAGCAACCATTGAAGAACAGTAGCCATGGCCCTCTGCTATCCCATGGCCGTGGGCCTCAACAAGGGCCACAAGAATGTGAGCAAACCGAGGTTCAGCCGCCGCTGCAGATGCCTCACCAAACATACCAAGTTCGTGCGGGGTATGATCCGGGAGGTGTGCAGCTTCGCCCCCTACAAGCAGCGTGCCAGGGAGCTGCTCAAGGTCTCCAAGGACAAACACGCCCTCAAGTTCACCAAGAAAAGGGTGGGGACGCACATCCGTGCCAAGAGGAAGCTTGAGGAGCTGAGCAACATGCTGGCCGCCATGAGGAAGGCAGCTGCAAAGGACTGAGCCCCTCTGGAATAAAGCTTTGCAGAAAAAAAAAAAAAAAAAGAGCAAGAGAGAGCCAGGGAGGAGTAGCAGCCACAATGGCTGCAGAAAGGAAGTCTGTCTCCCTTAAGCAGGCTGAGCATAGTACTCATACCCATAAGCTTAGTGGGCCGTGAGTTAATCACAAACTCTGGAAGTCAGCCCCATGACTGCATGAGGCTTTGAGGGGAGGGGGGGGGCTCCACACAAACCATAACAATATGGAAACAGAAATGATCTGGAATAGCTAAATCAAGTGTGAAATATAAATTTGGAGCTTTGACACTAGCAGCTAATAACAATTATTAAACTACTAAGACAGGGCAGTGTCAACATAATAATGAGTAGCTGGTGAGGTGCTCAACAGCACGAGCACCTGCCTGGCAAGTGCAAAGTCCTGAGTTTAACCACTGGTACTAAAAATCATCATCATCATCATCATCATCATCATCATCATCATCATCACCATCACCACGATGATGATGAACAGGCCAATGAAGCAGTGATGTTTTGTTAACACTGAAACAGCTGATGCTCCAACACTGCTTAATGGCCAGCCCCAAAGAAGTATATGCTGTCTTCCCCCAGGGCCCTGTGTCTGCTCATATGTTCCTGCACTCTCCCTTATGCATATTCCCACTGGTACAAAATTCTATTAGTGTATGTAGTTCAATATTAATTAGCTTATTCAGTGAACATTTAATTTTAATGATTCTATCTTTGATCCCTAAGATTCTTTTCTAATTTCTTTTTTCATTATCTTTTGTTTCACTTGAAATATTTTTCTCTCTTTTTTTATGCTTTTAAGCATTTTTGTTCAATTTCCAATGTCCTAATTCTTATGAAATGGTTCATTAATATGGAATTGAGTAATCTCTTTTTCTTCTTCTTTTGCTTTTTATTGCTTCGAGTGGAAAACAAGGCCTGTTTGCATTACGCAAATGCCCATCCACCACTAGTATGAGTGATTTCTTCATTCCATTTATATTTGTATTCTAATAAGCGTACATGTTTCTGAAGTACAACGTGAAATTTTGATAAGTACATACATTGTAAAAGGATTTTTTAAAATCTGAACATATCTTACTTTTTTGATTGCTCAAACAAAATATTTGATGCCTACAAGCTAACGAAGAAAGGCTTAGGTCAGCTCAGTTACAGTGGTTTTAGTTCACAGCCAGTGGCTCTAAGGCAGGGAGGCGTGGTGGAGGAGCACCCCAGAAGAGAAACAGTCCATCAGCGGAGCAGGCAAGAGGGCAGCGAGCAGCAGCCTGCCTTCTTCATTCTTTATATCCGGTCTATACCACAAGCCGACTGACTTGTGCCATCCAAACTCAGGGTGGACTTCCCCATCATCCAACCAGAACTATGCCAAGCCAACTTACTTGTGACATGCCCTTAATGCCAGCTTTACACAGCCAAATCCAGCCTTAAGCACCATGATCCACCACCTCTCCAAAGGCCCATCAGTGAGTGCATGAGGCTTTGGGGAAACATCTAGAAACAAGCCATAACAGTCTCCATCAGATACCAATTATCCTGAGGTCTTCTATAGGTTGAGGAATGAGAAAACTTCAATGTTGACATCCAAGAGGTGATCAAATTTCTCACCTTTTCTCTCCATCTGCACCCTGAGGAAGTGTCTTAGGTACTTTTCTCTCTCTTTTTTTTTTTTTTTTTTTTTTTTTTTTTTTTTTTTTTTTTTTTTTTTTT
>PVJA010057071.1:0-10563 GCA_004027025.1 Myocastor coypus
CACTGATTCTAAAACAGATCTCTTAATTTAAATTATAAGAATCAGAAAGTCCCAAGGAAGTTATATACACTGAAGCAGTTTTGAAAATTGACAGTTTGGATTTTTAAAATTGTAGGTTTTTCTAATACTGAAAGTAATGTATAATTTTCAGTATGTCCCCACATCTCCAAATACTCTCCATGGCCTAGCATATACAAAAAGATACTCTTCAGTGCTCTCTAAACTTTTCAAAAAACAAAACGTAAATACAAATTAATAAGGTCAATGGATAAGAACTGTTACTCTGAATTTGCTCTATGCTATGTTTTAACTTCTCTATTAAATGTGTATGCAAACCCTGAACATAGCAAAATGAGGCAGAACTGTAGCACCCAGAGGCTGCAGTGAGCTGTGCAAGCTGTCCATATGCAAAAGGCAGCTGTGCCCTCCAACACAGGCTCACTTTGCAAATAACTGGGAAGATACAAATGAGCCACTTACACCCTGGCTCACCTGGAACGCAGGACTAATATCTGCCTAATGACACGGAATGTCATCAGGACTAGGCGTGATCATTTTAAATATACAGAATAGATGTGGCACGTAACAAATATTAGTCTTATTTCCCATTCTTAAACAATAGGCTTCTTCCCCTATACTCAGCCATAACTTTGGGCCTTCCATAGTCACAGCCTTTTTTTTTCTGAGCTGACAATCTCAATGTTCAATGTCCTCATCCAATGTAAACTACCAAATCTAGAACCAATCTCTCATTAAAAAAAAAAAAAAGTTTAACATTACCTACAAAAATATATGCACGTTGACATGTACTTTATAAGTGTTTTACATTGTTTATCTTGGCTGTTTATCCTGATCATATTAGGATTCATATTTAAAAATATGCCAAGGTGAAAAAGGGTAATTGTTACAGTAACTATCAAACCTGTCTACTCAGAAATCAGAATTTGTTTTAACACACAGAACCAAGGATTCTTGCAAAGAGAAAATCTACGTCTTACATTTGTTTTTCCTTAAGATTCTTATGCTTTGCTTCTGCATCTTCCAAAGCTTTCTGTAATATATCCTAGAGAAGTTCATTTGGTTGAGAGACAACACAAATCTGACAAAAAGTGAGTTGATATTGCCCTGTGACCCAAATATTTCCAGGGTATCAGTGATAGATCACATTGCCTAAAGCATGGCACATACTCAGTCGAGCCTTCCAAAATGATTGGGTTCCAACAGTTAGAAGAGAAACCAAATGCTCTTCTTTCATGCATTTAATGAGCTCCTTTTTAAAATTAATTTTAGTGAGAAATAGTGATGAGACAGTTTCAAATCAAGTTAGTAAGACAGTTACAATAATTAATACATGGTATATTGTTGTCTCCATAGTAGTTGTTCAGAGTACAGGATGCAGACACAATATGTTGTCTAAATACTACTAGTACAAATATTTCTTCTCCCTGAACTTTTCAACGCAGCTATCCCCCTACTGGGAATTTTCCCAAAAGAACTGAAAACATATCATAATGATATATGTGCACCCATGTTTATAGCAGCATAATTTGTGGTAGCCAAATCTTGGAAACAACCAAAATGACTGTCACATGAGGAATGCAAGAAAAAGATGTGGTATTTTGATACAGTGGTACACTACTCAGCTATAAAGAATAATAACCTCAAAGCCTTCATACTTAAAGAGATGCAACTTGAAGATAAACTCATAAGTATACCACATGTGTAAATATCATATAGTCTCCCTAGTATAAGAACTCAAAAGAAGAAATAAAACTTGAAAGGTATAACACAGTTAAATGGAAGGTGAGAATTTAAGGATTAAACAACAAAGAGAAGGCAAAGAGAAAAATTATGAAACATAGCAGGGGCAAAATCATACATTTCTATACACAAGATGGTTAAGGCAATGGTCCTAAATCACCAACAGGTTTTTGAAACTAATGCACTGTCAGCCTTGTAAAGAAAGAATCTTCACTTCCTACCACGGTAGAATGGCTTTGACACAGACCCCATGAAAACTTGGCTGGGTTATGTACCTAGGATCTGGATTTTGTGACAATAGAAACTCTTCCATCACTTAATCATTGACTATCTTCATTAAAAAACAGTAATTAAGTTAGTAGCCCAAGAATCCCTTCATCCCAAGTTCTGGATGCTTCTAAAATTTTCCTTTTTTAGGTAACCCCACCCCTCAGCTTTTCCTTCTCAGAGCATCCCAATGCCAGTGGCCAGCTCTCTTGGTTATCTATCTTTTTAATTTGCTCCATTGACTCATGCACTATCCAGTCCCTACTGTGCTTGCTGTAACCAAGCAGCAAAGGAATAGTTCTCCAGGATTGTTCTCACAAATAAGACTAGACCTTGGAGTGAAAGGCAAACATCTATTTTATGAGCATACTGTGGAGGGAGCAGGGTCACAGTCTTTCAAGTAAAAGAAAATATAAAGTGATTGGTAAGTATTTCACTTAAATTCAACTTCCCACAAGCATTGAAAAGGTCATGGTGTTCTGCTCTCTTCTCTGCCTTGAAGTAACCAGAGAACTTGAGAGCAACAAAGCAAACTGGTCAAAGACACCCCACACTTCCTAGCAGGTACTCACACTCAGTGTGGACAGCAGGGGTAGGAGATGGAGCAGGCTAAGGAAAGCGAGGAGAAAGCAAGGGTCTTAATAATCAAAAACAGAACGTAATGGGAATGGATTTCTTAGAGACCACATTAAATAAAACTTAGAGCATGAAAAAATCAATGGCAGTAAGAAAGGTCTACCTTTAACTTAACAAAACTGGGGGTGGGGAAGGAAAAAAAGTAAGAGAACCTCAAGAGATCTAAGGATAGATTCAGCTTTGGGCACTATCACATGCTGTTCTTTGACTTCACGCCTTACTTATGACCCTTAAACAGACAGCTCTTTGTCACCCATGTCCTGATCCTTAAAAGCTGAAGGGGAAATTATATTTCTACTCATCCTTTTGTAATTGAGTAAATAGATAAACCTCATGGTTTACCACAGTGTGAAGCTTTATACCATATTCTTGTAAAACAGTTCACGAGCTTGCAATACATATCCTACAGCAGGATGTTTTTTCTCTTAACCAACATGCACTATAATTAATAATAATGGTTCTTTATAACTATCCTACTGGTGGGCACATTGGAAGAAACACAGAGAATGTTTATGAACTATGTGGAGAAACTCATAAGAAAAGAGCTTCGTAAGCTGGAAGGATTGTTATTAATATTTATAATTATGGTATATAACTCCTAGCACCAGAAAGAACTGCTTAGTAGTTCTCTTCCTGCTTTCCCCATTTATTTCAGTCCACGGAGAGCTATAATTTGAAAAGATATTTTCAAGGAGACTTGATAGGCTAGGGATTTTTTTCTTCTATCAGCTTTTAATCATTTTCTCCTTTTCTTATATTACTTTCCTTTTCATTTTAAAGAAATTGTTCATTTTGTACTTTCTCACTGCCCCCAATTCACCTAATACTCTGTTCCCTTTTAATCTTAGTCTCAGTTTTCCCCCTATTTGCTGGGCTTTGTCTCTGCTGTTCACTTGTGTTAAAAATCAACTTAATCTTTTGCACCCATTAAAGTTTCAAAGTGTAAAAAGAAATGAAGAGAGATAACCATGAATAAAGAAAAGTAGAAGGCAGTGTGCCTCTGGAGAGTGTCCTTCCTGAGGGCGTACCTGGGCAGAAGCTGCAGCAGTTCCATCAGCCTGGTGTACTTTGATTTGTGCTTCTTTCAGGGTAAGTTCAGCTGGAAGTAGAAACAAATAGTGACAAAACAGTGAAATGCTCTCAATCAGTTTTTAAGATAATGTCTTCAACACATCCAGTCATGACCAGTGAGAAGACATACCACTCATGATCTCGGAAAATCCTAAATTCACCTCAGTGCTCTATGCATTTTGTATCTTCTACCAGGCTTCCTTAAAAGGGCATGACAATATATAACCTTACATGCAGATTCAAAAGTATGAGTTGACCTTTGACTAAAAGTTCTATAAAGTTTATATATAAGATAGAATTATTCCCACTTCCAGGTGACTGCAGAAGGATAGCCTTGTCTTTGCTGCTGGAAAAGAGCATATGTAAAAAATTCTTCTTAAAGTAGATGCAATACTGACCTCTAATATAATTGTACAGTATCATGACTATAAAAGCTTCTAATATACATCATTATATCCCAAGTATGTACAAAATCTTACTTAAAAGTAATAAATCATATCAGACACAAACAAACTCATCAATGGGTATGATGTGAAATTCCGTAGAGGTAGGAAAATGTAGTATTGCTTATGATACCTAGAGTGATTCCTGTCTCAGACCAAATGCTGAATTCACATTTGCTGAATGAACAATAATGATGTTAGCCACTGGACGTCACATACCAGTCTGCACTGCTTCCTGTGTGTTTCTCACTTCATTTTTAAGTGCTCCTTTGAAAGAAGATGTGGCATACAAATATTTTCTGAAGAGAAAAAAGACATAATCTAGTAAGATTACTCATTTTAAACTATGGAAGAGAACATTCTTTGGTAAAATTATATCCTCTGGGAATGAATAATTATTAAGAAAGATTCATCAAGTAAGTTATATCTAGTCAGTTATATCCAGATGATAAACTAGCAAACTTTCTACCTAAATAGAAATCCCCTGACTTTTAACACTTTGCAATTTTACTTTTCTAAACTAACTTCAGGAGCAAGACAGGAAAATCTCTGCCCACACACATGTTCAATTTTGCATATGAAATAGGATAATTTTCTTAAAAGAAAAAATTATGCAACAGCTTCACTGTCAAAGCTTCTGGTTAACATGCATAACCCGCTCAGTCAGATCATCACTGACACTGGATAAACTGCTTCTCCCAGTCTCCAAACGATTACCTGAAATGCACAGAAATGCACATTAACTTATCATTTTAAAAGACAAAAAGCATACTTTCTACTGTGCTGCTCCAAAAATTTTTATTTTCACAATCTACCTCACTAGTGACTGCAAAGATACCATAAAACAGTCAAAAAAAATGAACATAGGTGTACATCTGTAAACTTGAAAGAGAACAAAGTGTAGATAAGAAAAGCTTTGTGGCTACTGTGATAAAAATCAGCATGATACTCGGAAAAAAAAAAAAAAAAAAGACCTGAGGACCAGAGGATTGGAAGATATAGATACAACTACAAATACACTCAGACATCTTATCTTTGTTAAAGGAGCTTAACATGTTCATTGGAAGAAGGCCTCTTTAATAAATGGTGCTGGAAAAACTCTCTCCACATGCTGAAGCCTAAACCAGAGCTATGTCTATTACCATGCACTAAAGTCAAAAGGGACAAAAGATTTCAGTATTAAAACACAAACAATACATCTTTTGGAAGAAAAAGTAGATAGAACTCTTGAAGGCATAGGGGTAGCAAAATAGTCTGTAAACAAAAACCAACTACACAGGAAATACTTTAAAGAATCAACAATCAGGATCTCATCTTACTAAAAAGCTTTCTGCACATCAAAAGAAACCAATAGAGGGAAAAATACAACCCACAAAATGCAGAAAAATTTTTAGCCAATCGTATGCCAGACAAAAAATTTATATCTAGAACATATGAAGATTGAAAAAAACTAGATCCTCTAAAATTCAAAGACCCAATTCAAAAATGGGCATCTGACACGAAAATAGAGCTTTTCAGATAAAGAAATATAAATGACAAATACATGCAAAAATGTTCCACAGCACAGGTCATTTGAGAAATGCAAATTAAAACAACACTGAAATTCCATCTCACTGCAAAAAGAATGGGTATCATCAAGAAGTCAACTAATAAAAGCTAGAGGGGTTACAGGGAAAGAGAAACCCTTATCCACTGTTGGTTGTAGTTGAAGTAAGTGTGTGATTCATCAGAAAGCTAGGATGAGAGGTCCCATTTGACCTAGCTCTTCCCCTTCTAGGCATCTTCCCAGAAGAATGAAAAACAGCCGGGTGTGGTGGCGCACGCCTGTAATCCCAGCACTTGGGAGGCTGAGGCAGGTGGATCAGTGCAAGTCCGAGACCAACCTGGGCTACAAAAGTGAGCTCAAGGTCAGCCTGAACTGCATAACGAGACCCTGTATCAAAAAGACAAAAAAAAAAAAAAAAAAAAAAAAAAAAAAAAAAAAAAAAAAAAAAAAAAAAAAAAAAAAAAAAAAAAAAAAAAAAAAAAAAAAAAGAGAAAGAAAAACATCACACTACAGTAATATATGTGCACCAGTGTTACAGCAGCACAATTTGCAAGAGCTAAATCTTGGAGACGATCCAAATAGTTATTAGTCAATGAATGGATAAAGAAGACAGATAGACAGATACACACAAACAGACAGATAAATATAGATATATGTAATAATCATAAAGAAGGGTTTCTTGAGACATCTCTAGGTAAATGGATATACCTTGAGACCATACTCTAATTGAAATAAATCAGACTCACATATGTAAACACTGTATTGTCTCCCTGGTGTGAGTAACTGAAAGAGTAAATAAGATCTGGAGTGTACAACAGTATTGTGAAATGGGAAGTGATTGCTTAAAAGAAAAAAGAAACTAGGATGGGGCTAAGGGCAAAAGAAGGTAGGGAAAAGAGAAAAATGCAAGTTAGTTACACTGTTAGTGTCTATTAGTTTATTGAAAAGTTTGTGCAAGTATCATTTGGAGAATTTTTATGCTTGTATCTTGTACTCTGAGGAATTGCTTTGAAGATGACAATATACACTGTTTTAACTATTGTTAGGCCCCTTTTATTTTGTTATAGTACTTTTTTACCTTTTTTCAATGAAATGAAAAAGAAAAGCTGTGTAGATTAGATAATCCCCAAATAAAATTTAAATTGGAGTCCTTGAAGTCAAGCCTTAATATAGTAGTTTAAATCATTACAGACAGAAGTATTCCAGCATAATATTTGTTTTAAGAATTCCCAGAGCCAGGGAGACAGCTCAGTGGCATAAGCAACTGCCTGGAAAACACAAGTTACTGAATTTGATCACAAGTACCAAAAACTAAAGCAGAGGAGAATGCCCAAAGCTTGGTATGTATCCTTTTACTCCCTGTTCTATGCCTGAACCACACAGCTACTAGCTCGTTGTTCTTTCATGTCTTCAATATGCAGAGGCACATTGTACTTAAATTGCATGTGTCACCTACACTGGGCTGAGGGATGTCTATGAACATGTCTATGAAGTTGTTTCTGAAAAATATGATATTTGGTAGACTGAGTAAAGAAAGACCCTTCCTCACCACTGTGGATCAGCATTGCCCAATCCACAGAGGGCAGGAAGAGAAGAACAAGTGGAAGAAGGCTGATTCAACCTCTTCCTGAGTGGGGACATTCATCTTGAGCTGGGCCCCATCTCCTCTTCAGCTGGGTCATCAGAATTTCTGGTTCTCAGGCCTTTGTCTTCAGGCTTGACTACGCTGCCTTCACTCCTGGGCCTCCAGCTGGCAGAATGCAGACTGAGCTGCTTCAGTCCTCTGCTGATTTGGATTCTGCGGATTCTGCTTCTGTTGATTGTGCTTCTCTAGATAACCCTGATTAGCCAAGCTACCAAAAGTTTTGCAAGACGTTGGTGGACACCTGCAAACCATTTCTTGAGCCCAAAATGCTGTAAGATATATTGTTCAAAAAAGCATTTGCTATTTTTCACACTGAGGATAGCAATGGGTAACACTCAAATTATGCTTGGAATGCCTGTCATTCTTGTCTTTTAGATGTGTGCTGCTTCTAATGTAATTTCAGTTACTACTATACTCTCTCTCAAGTAAATGATTAGTTTACAAGAAAACAAAAAGAGTATTAAATGAAAGTAAGAGACTAGGAAAAATGCCATAGGATTGACCTGCTAAAATTTTGTACATACTTAGATTTCTAAATGTCTGCGTAAAAATGTGTGGCTACTTTTATCACAATGTATAGGGATTTATTAGAGTATGAATGATTGGTGGAAAATACTGATCCCAAATTAAGCATAAGATGTTTGATATTCAGAAAGACAGTGATGTTAAGCTCAAGTACCTATGTTATATAATAGTACCACAAAGCTTCTCTTCTGGAGGGTTAAGAATGTAAGTTTACTGACCAAAAATTAGAGAAAAAGAAAGGTTACAAGGATAGGCAATTTTTGGCCCTAGACCTTCAAGGTCAGCAAGGACTCAGGACATAAGAGAACCTGTGCTATAACATCCTATAACTCAGTGGTTTCCCAAATTTTCTGTTCAAGGAGATTATGGGACCACAGAGGAAAGGGATAGATGATGTCTAGTGTGCCTGAGGAAAGTAGCCTAGAGAGAAATTATTCTTTTGGGCTTTCACAGAGAGCAAACTGGTCAAGCAATGGCTGTGACTCATCCAAAAGGCTGACACTGACAACAGTTCCACAAAGCACTGTAAGTGGTTTCAAAGTAATTCCTGAGGGGATTTGACTGACCTTGGGCGATATAAAAGATATATGTTTTGTTATACAGGTCTTGTTTTAGCTTGCTCTTAACCACCCAGCAAAAAAGTTTAAACACGAGGTATAAAATGCAAAGCGAGATTAGTATGCTGAGCTGTAAAAGGCTTAAATCAACAGTTTGCAACACTTCCAGTTCTGCAAATGATCCACTGAACTTATGGAATACTGTACTATGTATACAACTACTTTCTCTTAGTTGAATGAGAAGAAATTTTTTGTACCAACATTGATTAGAAAAATTATCAAGTCTACACCCTGTGCTCTGTATAACTACTACAAGTACAACAACATGCATTGTTATCAATTATTGGGAATGTACTATCATCGTGGTTTTTTTTTCTTTCTTATTGTTTAAATTTAACACGAGTTATATGACATATTTTCATCATCAGATCAGTTTAGATTAATACATATAGGTATATAAGCTTGATCAAACAATTAAACATTAACCCTTCTAAATCAACATTATTTTTTTTTCTTTTCCCCTTTTTTTCTTTGAAAGTTGACATATTGCATATTGTCCTCACAATCGTTCTACAGAGTACAGTGTGTGGGCATGACCCACCTCCCTATTGATGTTCCTTATTAAAAAAAAAAAAAAAGGAAAAGAATATACTTCTCTTTGGACGAAGAGGAAGCAGGTACATATACAGGCAAATGTTCTGCAATTGCAGTGGGCCACCAGTGAAGCTTGTGATGTTGGAGGCTATTGAATCTAAGCCTCCTAAAGATCGTCACACCAATCTAGCTCTGTTTCATGCATTGTAATTAAGCATTATTTTTTCTTCCTTGCTGGGTGGTTAAGAGCAAGTTGAAGCAAGACCTGTATAACAAAACATTCATTTTTTTTGGTATCTTCCAGGGTCAAATCCCCACAGGATTAAGTTTGGGACCATAGGCAGTACTTTGTAGAACTGTTGTTAGCGTCAGTCTTCGGGACAAGTCACGGCCACTGCTTGGCGATTTTGCTTTCTGTGAAAGCCTGAGAGAATGTTTTTCTCTAGGTGACTCTCCTTAGATGCACCACAGTTCATTCATCCCTTTCCTCTGAGGTCCCATAATCTCCTTGACCAGGAAATTTGGGACACCTCTGAGTTATAGGATATTACAGCACAGGTTCCCCTATATCCTGGGTCTTTTTTGACCTTGAAGGGCTAGGGCCAAAATATTGGCTATCCTTATAGCCCTTCTTTTTCTCCAATTTTTGGTCTGTTAATTTGCATTCTTAGCCCTCCAGCAGAAAGGCTTTGTGATATTATTACTCTGTAACATAGGTACTTGAGCTTATCATCACTGGCTTTCTGAGTATCAAATATCTTTGACTTAGCTTGGAAATGATATTTTCTGGACATCATTGATATTCTAATAACTTTCCATACAATGTGATATAAGCAGTTACACAATTTTGACACAAATATTTGGAAATTCATGGAAATACAAAATTGTACCTTTTCAAGAATATGGTATTTGGCCCAGTCTCTTATTTTCAAGTACTACTCTTGATAGAATGACAGTGACTGAGTTTACACAGCAGCAGTATATATCAAAAACAAAAGAGTGACATGTATTCCAAACATAATTTTAGCATTACATTGTGCTGTAATCAATATGCTGAACCCCTTGAAAGTTCTCAAGACCAATATCTGATTCATCCTCTGTACATCAGTGTATGGTTTTGCTATTGATATGTTTTCTGCTTTATCTGCTTCTGGTCGCTTCCTTGTTTAGTCCATAACACTTTCAGCTGTGTTATGCCCTTAAATTCTTGTTTTCTTCTTTAAAGTTCTTATATTAGGGAGACTATACGATATTTACATATATAGGTCTGGTTTATTTCACTAATGAGTATATGTTCAATATACAACCATTTATATATTAAGTCTTCAAACTTATCATTCTTTATGGATGAGTAGTATTCCATTGTATAAAAATACCACATTTTTTTTAACCATTCTTCAAATGATGGGCATTTTGGTTGCTTCCAAGATTTGGCTATTACAAATTGGGCTGCTATAAACATAGGTGCACAGATATCGCTATGGTATGAAGTTTTCAGTTCTTCTGGGAAAATTCCCA
>PVJA010057072.1:0-10577 GCA_004027025.1 Myocastor coypus
TTTGTCTTTTTGAGACAGGGTCTCGCTATGCAGTTGAGGCTGGTCCTGCGCTCACTTTTGTAGCCCAGGCTGGTCTCGAACTCGCACCAATCCTCCTGCCTCAGCCTCCCAAGTGCTGGGATTACAGGCGTGAGCCACCACACCCAGCTTATCTCTGCTTTTTGATTAGTTCTCTTCATTCATTCATTCATTCATTCATTTATGTATTTATTTAATTTTTGTGGTACTGGGGTTTGAACTTGGGACCTTGCACTTGCCAGGCAAGTGCTTATGCCACTGAGCTATCTCCTTGGCCCTGGTTATTTTTTTTTTAGGCTTTCCCCATGGCCACTCCATTGTAGAAGATAAGTCTGTAGCTCTCTTCTACCTCACGTTCCTATTTATCTTTCCAAGGCAATTATACTGTGAGCTTGTGTGGATCCATAACAGGCGTTCACATTATTATAACTATATGAATGGTATTATAGCTGAGCCATGTAGTGTACTACAGTTGCATTTCTTCCTGTCATAATTTTCCATTTTCCATGAATTTAATTATTATTATTATTATTATTATTTTTATTTTTTTTTTGAGACAGGGTCTCACTATGCAGTTCAGGCTGGCATTGAGCTCACTTTTGTAGCCCAGGCTGGTCTCGAACTCACACCTATCCTCCTGCCTCAGCCTCCCGAGTGCTGGGATTACAGGCGTGCGCCACCACGCCCGGCTCATGAATTTAATTATTAACAGTTGTAGTAGGGTTTTTTTCTCCCTTTTTCTTTTCCATTCTATCTCTTTTCTTTTCAATACTTGATGGATTGACTCTAGGGCTTCACACATGGTGGGGTAAATGCCCTATTACTGACCTACAACCCTGGCCCTCTCTATTTAAAAGTTATGTACATATGTATGTGCATATGTATATAGTACATATCCGTGGGCCTGTACCCCAATCCAACTATCTTAACTCTTTGTATTTATGACTAATCACTTAGATTACTGTACAGTGTTCTACAGATTCTCCTCCCAAGTCATTCAAATACTACAGGTATTTGCTAATTTCATCACAAAAACGTTCCTCCAGCAGCTCCTTCCAACTCCTTCCATCCCAGGTGGCTGCCTTCTATTCCTGCTGCATAGCTGCTACCTGTGAACTCTCTTCACCTTCACTCTGCAGCGGCTGCCACTTTCTCACGTCTCATCCTCTTCCCCACACCTCAGATGTGTCCTAACTCATTCCAACACAGCATATCCTTTAGAATATTTCATTAAATCTTTCAGTATGCAAAAAGCACCAAGCCAGGCATGGAGGTCCCAGCACTTGGGAGGCTGAAGCCAGAGGATCACTGATGCTTAGGCCAGCCTGGGGTGAGCTGAAGACCAGCCAGAACTACATAATAATGAGATTCTGTGTTCCTACAAAAACCAACCAAACAAAAATTGCCAAGTGGTCTTCACCAATTTGTCACCCTCTTCTAGGCAAACTAAAAGGCTAGCTTGATTCACACTGGCACATGGATTTCCAAGGAACCCTTTCTTGTGGATTTGTGGGTATCTCCTCCACTTTAACCCTCTTTTTTATAAGAAAATTTGTTTAATTAGTACATAAAGTTTATATTCATCCGAGTTAGGGAGTAGGTAACTGCATGCACTGTATCTTAATTTTTTGTTACTTCTCCTTCCTATATTCTTTTATGGGCAGCAGGAGCAGCACACAGACCCAGATCAGAAAGCAAACAACTCGAGACTCAAACTCCATGGCACACATATTCTGAGTGCTTTGACTCTGTGTAGATGATAAAATCCAATCTTTTCTAATCTAAGGCCCTGGAAGGACAGCAGCCCCTAACACAGGCCCGGCAGTACTAGAGTGCAATGAAAACTGTCCGCTTGAAGCCATGCATGTGCACACTTGCGATATCAGCCTCAGAAATTCAGTGACTTAGTAAGATCCTGTCCCAAAACAAAAAGAGTCGGGGATCAGTGCAAAATTGTGGTCCTGTACAGTAAAACAAACAAATAGAGCCAGGGATATAGCTCAGCAGCATAGCACCCGCTTGGCAAGCATGAGGCCCTTGAGTTTGATTCCTAGTACCAAAGTAAACGAACTCCTAAACTGTCTGAACCTCTCCACAGGCTGTGGCTCCAGGGTAGAATACTTGCCTGGCATGTGTGAAATAGTCCTAGGCTCAATCTCAGGAAGAAAAGAAAAACAAAACAAAACAAAAAAACCAAGTGGTCCAGGACTCTTCCTGACTTGTACTGGAGCACCAAGGGTGGCTCAGGTGATGGCTGGCAGCCACACTTCAGCAATGTGTCTAAGTTTTCGTTAACTCTGTCTTTGCCACCTGTCTGTACTATGCATTCTGTGTACTCTTTACTACATATGCTAACTTTTTACATATTCTAACATACCTTCTTCCAGTGTCATGATGGACTCCTGATTTCCAGGATGGTGTGTTTACAGCCCTTGTCCTGGTCATCCTACCAATACTTCACTGACTGGTAGAACCGTGTCCACACTTCCTCTTTACTCTGATTTCCACACATCAAAAGACTGAATTTCTGCACTAGCCATATCCTACCAATGGCAACAGCGGTGGAGAGAAGCTGAACCACTGTGATGCTAACCACAGTCCTCCTCCTATGACAACCACGATGTCTGCATGGCCACAGCATTTCAGGCCTTCTCCTTGGGAACTCTAGGGAACAGGAACCAGGGCATCAAGCCTGGCAATTATTCAGAAGCAAAGCAGATGGGCTGGCAGAACCTCAGCCAACCTCTGGCTTCTGCTTCTTGCTTGGAAGACTTATTCCTTTTACTTTTTGACTGCTGATGAAAGCTCTGAACTTTCCAGAGAAAGAACCACTTGTAGGTCATGGCACTGGGAAAGAGTGGGGGTTGAGTGAGGGTGAGGCTAGGGAAAGACCGGCTTATGTCCAGTTACTGTGAAGCCCCAGGCTACGTCACTCAGTCACTGTGACAAATTCAAAGGCTACTAGGAGTAAGTGGTACAAAATACATAACTACATGATAAAGAGCAGTGTTCTCATAGGTACATCCCACAGCTCAATGTAAAGATGGAATGGTGTGGCTGAAGAGGGGGAGAAAACCTTGACGATGGGGGGGCTCTCGAGCCAGCTGTTAACTCCTTTAGTGCCAGGCACCTCCACCTTCACCTGGCACTCTGGCTCAGGTGGGAGCTAGGACCCTTGCCTTCCTGAGCAAGCTTGCTCAAGCCACAGCACCTGGCTTCCTTTTCTTGAGACCCTGAGTCATTTCCTCTCTCCAGCTCTTACCTGTGGGCCTTCCTTTTCCCTTCTCTGCAGAAGTGACTTGCTGCTAAAGTGCTAGGTGACACTCAAGATCAAGGATAGGCAATAAAAATATCCTGATTATGCAATGCCAGGAAGCAGTGTGCAGTGTTTGCTGTAGAATTCAAAGCACCAGTCCCCAACTTTGAAGACGGGACATTACCAATGGCCATGGCTTCATTTCTTTGTGGGAATGAAGCAAAGGCCCAGGACAGATTTGCTGGAGCTCTTTTGTTCTACCCGTTCAAATGTATGCTTCCAGGGCCAAGGAGACAACTCAACAGCACAGCTCCTGCCTGGCAAGTACAAGATTCTAAGTTCAAGTCTCAATACCAAACATCTCAGCAATGAGAGCAGCACTGAGCCTGACAACCCAGATCACAGTGAGGAAGACAGAAATGAGACTGAGTTTAGAAGTGGCAGAAGTTTGGGTTCTTCTTCCCATCAGTCCTGTGAGCCTGGATGGGGCAGGGCCTGGCCAGGCCATGGAAGCAGGGTTCTTTTTCTCTGTGTGTGTGTGTGTGTGTGTGTGTGTGTGTGTGTGTGTGTGTGTGTGTGGTTTTTTTTTTTCAGGACTGGGGTTCGAACTCACAACCTTGCACTTGCACAGCAGGCACTTGTGCTGCGGAGCTATCTCCCCAGCCCCTTCTCTGTGTTTTCTTTCCAGTGCAAACAACTGTACTTTCTTGGCGTGTGAGTGGTAAGGGAAGCTCGGGTGACAGTGTAGGCTTCAGGCTGGCTGCTTCCCTGACACAAGGCCTGACATCAGGGTCACTCAATGCTGCCTCTTATGCAGGCAGCATCACAAGAGTCAGGCTGTGCAACAGCCTGCCTGGCAAGTGTAAGGTCGTGAGTTTGAACCCTGGTCCTGTAAAAAAAAAAAAAAAAAAAAAAGAGTGAATGCAAACCAGGTAAGTTTTCTAGTCTTCAAGGACCTCATAGGTTGAACAAAACAAGAGTTCTCTCTGCTGGACAACTCCTTGGCCAGGTTACAAACTTCAAGACGGAGAATTAAAGGCAGCAAAGGCACCAACCCAAATGTTAAACAGATGGGAGCAGAGACACTTATAAAAGTAGAAAAACACAAGGGATGGCCAGATAGCTCAGCAAACTAAAGCACATGCTTAGGCAGGTACAGGGTCCAGAGTTTGGTCCCTGGCGTGCTATGATTGAGACTGGGCATGGTGGCACCTGCCTGTAATCCCAGCGCTTGGGAGGCTAAAAACAGGAGCATCACTATGAGTCAGATCTGTGTAGTGAGAACCTGTACTAAAAACTTTAAAAAAGTAGAGAAACACATATATGCATGTATGACCATGTGTGTTGGGTAAGGTGTTATAGATGAGAATGTTATAAAAGGAAAATGCATGGTATGAAAACTTGACTTTCTGGCCAGGCCTGGTGCTACATGGCTATGATCCCAGCACCGGGGAGACTTGAAGCAGGAGGATCGCCATGAGTCAGTCCCAGGACAGTCTGGACTACACAGAGATACATGGTGAGCCTGAACTATACAGTGAGATTGTACCTAAAAAAAAAAAAAAAAAAAACCAGGGGCCAGCAAGATAGCTCAGCGGTCTAGAGCGCCCACTTAGGCAAGCTTAGGCAACCTCAGGGACCATGGTTCGGTACCCGGCACCACATACTGTGCCAGCGCCACCCCCAGGGCGGGATGAGCTGGTCATAACATAAAGTGAAAAACAGAAACAAAAACAAAAAACCCCAAACAAACCAAACCAATAGCATGTGACTTTCTAGGGAGTTAGGAGAGAAAGATTAAGAGAGAGAGAGAGAGAGAGAGAAACAGCTTTAAAAGTTGTAAGAGCTGGGCATGGTGGCGCACGCCTGTAATCCCAGCACTCGGGAGGCTGAGGCAGGAGGATCGGTGTGAGTTCGAGACCAGCCTGGGCTACAAAAGTGAGCTCAAGGCCAGCTTGAACTGCATAGTGAGACCCTGTCTCAAAAGGACAATAAATAAATAAATAAATAAATAAATAAATAAATAAATAAATAAATAAATAAATAAATAAAAAGACAAGTTGTTGTATAAGTTTAAAATACAGAAAACTGGCTCAGCAATGATGGAGAGTTTGCTTCTCAGGGTACCTCTTAACTACAAAGTGTTTCTCTTGCGGTCCCGAGTCTCGTTTCTCACACCCATGTGCATACACACAAGGCTTGCATCCCTCACCAAGACGATGCCCCATCCCAAGAGCTCCCTGAGGTCTTCACATCAGTCAGAGACACACTGGCCCCAAGAAGAGGAGGTCCTGTAGTTCTGATGCAGGTCCCTAGCTCTGAGCTGTTCCTTACAGAAATGCCAACCTCCTCAATACATGCAGCTGACCCCTCCTCTCCTGCCAATGTGGAGAGGCTGGAACCTACAGTCAGACTCCTCGGGCTGTGGAGGAGCACATTCCTCAAACAGAGATGTCCAGAGACTCCCCACTCCAGATCCCTACAAATGTTGGCAGGCAAAGTCCTCAGGCTAGACTGTCCTTAAGTAACAGAAAGGGGTTGCTTTCTTTCCTTCCTTTGGGAAGGCCCTGGGAAGGGTGGCACCAGCAAGCTGAAGAAGGCTTTTCTCAACTGATCATCTTGGGAAAAGCCAGATACAAACAGCGCAGCCAGAATGCAAGCACTGTGAAATGCTGAAGCCCCAGAGAGGGCCAAGGACTCTCCTTCCAGGAAGGCAACCAGAGGAAGGCTGGCAACATCGAGTAGGAGAAAAGCAGGTTACCAAAGGGGCCTGCCTTTCTGGGAAACAGGAAGCAGGATCTCTAGAAAAAAGAAACTCCCTTGCACAGTGATAGGTTTGTCTTTATTTCTGAACATAAATAAGGTATAGTGCAAAATAATTCTGGTGTCAGCAAGCTTTCAAGGTGTCAACATGCTCCAACTAGTTACATGGGTTCCAGCAGTGAGGGTCACGGTGATGGCAGAGACAGCCTGTGCATCATGGAGTCCCTGAGGACAGGGCAAGGGAGAACAGACCTGTTTCAAAGGATGGCAGAGTGTTCTAAGTTCTGGACAAGTCACTTACTAGCTCTCCTACAGTGCAGCTTTCTCCTCCATAGAGATAAGAGCTGGGGATGGTGGTGCCTGCCTGTAATCTCAGCACTTGGGGAGGCTGAGGCAGGACTGTAAGTTAGAGGCAGCCTGGGCTACTCAGTGAGACCCCGCCTCAGAAGCAAAACATGGGCTGGGGAGTAGTTCATCATGAAATCCCTGGGTCTGTTGGTCTGTCAGTCAGTCAGTTGGCTGGTCAGTCGGTCAGTCTCTCTGCCTCTCTCTCTCTCTCTCTCTCTCTCTCTCTTTCTCTCTCTCTCTCACACACACACACACACACACACACACACACACACACACAGAGGGAGAGACGCAGCAGGAGGGGGAAAGAGATTACATCTATGGTGGCTTGAGGTTGAGTTCCTGTGGGGATAAGGTTCCTAAACATTACCTGGCATGGAATAAGCTTTATGGAAACGCTGGTTGATATGGAAAGTTAAGGGTATATGCCCAACTCCTCCAAGTGGGCCAGAGCCAGCCACCTCTACCCAGGGCTGACCAGCTGTCCTGATCCCCAATCATCTCAGTAGCCTCTCAACTATGTACAGACTTGCAAAGATCCAGGCATCATCACTCTCTGGCCCAGGAGTCCTCAGGGGAAATCAGACAAAATAAGGCCTGTGATGGCCGCTTCCTGCTAAGGAGAGGAGCCAACGCTGCTGCCAGCACATTTTGGGCTTTCTCAGGCACGATTCATGTGGTACTGGAAACCAGGTCAGGCCCCAGGGTGGGCAGCACAAATATTACAACTGTGCTTGCTCATCTGGACCAAGTCTGTGAGCACTGATCCTGTGACCACGGGGAGCCAGAGCCTGAGAAACTGGAGGGTGTGCTGGGCGGTGGGGTCAGTAGAGGAGGACAAGGAACCACTGCACACCTGGTTGCTAGCAAATTGGTAATGAGCACCAAGAACCTCAGGAAATGGTCCAAATCTCTCCAGTTGTCAGATTCCAGAATTTTGGGGACCTGCAGGGAAGGAGACGACCCAAGAGCACTGTCATCTGTCTCCTCACCTCCGGGGTTCGGTACAGTCCTTTTGCACAAGGCTATGCACCAAGCTCTGTTTTTATTTTTTTATTTTGAGATAGGGTCTTGGTAAATTGCTCAAACTAAGTTCAAACTTCCAATCCTCCTGCCTCAGCCTCCCAGAATGCTAGGATTATAGGGATGCACCACTGCACTCGGCCTATCTCAAGATAACTGAGGCCAAAGGTTGCAGACTGCAGTTTCTCTGTCTTGTGCACAGAACCACTGCTCTACTGTCTTGTCCTGAGGTGTCTATGGGAATTAAGAGCCTGTGCCCATATGCAGAGGTCTGTGTAGGTAGTAGCTGAAGTATGCACAAGCTGCAAGTGAGACAGACAGACAGACACACACACACACACACACATACACACAGAGAGGGAGCCCAATCCGTTGATCTCAGGCCTGCCCCTGACATATAAGAGGGGCAAGGGGAGCTGCCTGGATGTGCTGCCCCTTAAGAGGCAGGAGGCATCTGGACTATAACTGTTGCCACATTATATGCATTCATCTTTAAACTTCAAGCCTACCAGTGCTTTTGGCCTCCTACCAGTGCAGAGGAAGCCGATTAAGAGGCCACACTCAGGGTCCAGGAAGGAGTGGACCCTGGGACATAGTCCAATTTCAGAAGGAGAGATTCTCAAGTATCCCATGACCCAGCTTGTCTTTTCTTCAGGAGAAGATCCTGGTGTCTCAAGCCAGATGTTTTAGGTCCAATGGCTAGAGAAGTCCACAGCTGAAAGCTACTCTAGAGCAGTGGCAGTGGCAGTGGCAGTAGCAGGGGCAGGGGCAGTGGAAGTCTCTCCAGGCCAGAATCAACTTTCCTGGCTTCTGGATGGTAGGGAGCCAGGTATGCCACATGCAGCAAGGCTGCCTGCCCTTCTGCCTGCTCTCGGGCCGGGCCTTCCTGCTCCAGTCCCACAGCAGCTCTTCCTGCTTGTTAGATTTCTAGGACATAGCCCATGGTCCTCCTCCTTGGAGACACCCTTTTGAACTACTCAAGCTCCTGCTATTTCTCCTGTACTGCATTACGCCACTGCCATTTCTGGGACTGTGGATGAGCAGCTGGGGCTGGGCTGCAAGTAGCTGCCATCTCCATCTACAGCCAGCTTCTGCCACGAAAAGCTCACCATTTCATCCATGTTCCCTGAAAGGACAAGCCTGTGTGTCCCACAAGCCTTGAGCTTGCCACACAGCAAGTGTGCAATAAAGACTTCTCAGAAAATGGGTAGATCACCCTAGTCTTGCAGGATTAGCTGACCTTTCTTCTAGCTCGAGGCACAGCAATTTCCTTCCTGGCAGGCAAGGTTCCTGCTCCGAGCTGCCAGCTCCCAGGAGTCCCTGGCCAATAGCTATTCCCTGGAGCTGCCCTGGGACTGACGGCAGAAGGGGGTGCCCAGCTCCCACCCTGCCCACCACTTGCTCCAGATCAGAGGAAAAGAGGCTGCCAGGAAGTGTAGCTGAACTCTGGAGCAGCCAGTTTCTTACAAGGGCTTGAAGGACCCCTGGGCAGGCAGCAACAGTCTGCAGAGGACTGTTCTTCCCTTCCCTGGCCCTAGGGAAGGCAGGCAGGAAGAAGGGCCTCAACAGCAGGCGTCCAGTATGGGGGTGGCCAGACAGGGAGGTCCCTGGGGTTGCAGCTATCAGCCGGAGACCAGGCTCCAGGAAGGAAGGAAGGGCAACTCGGCCAAGGCCAAGATACGAAGGGAACCGTGCTCAGCACAATGGGTCCCACAAGGCTGGGAGGCCCCAAGTCAGATTTTGCCCTAACCTGGCCTCTTGTCTGTTCACATAGCCCACATAAATATTTACAGTTGTTTATGTTCCTGCTCTACTGGGTCCCCTTTGACGCCCTTCCCTATGACCCATAGATCTACAAGTTCCAACCATGCCTGCCTTTAAACCTAGAGGAGATCTTGGTTCACACAAAAGGGGCCACAGGCATTATTTCCCTGTGCAGTTTATGGGAGCAGTCCCTCAGTACAAAGCTGTCCTCTCATCCCATCCCTGGGACACTGAAGACTTACGGTGTCCGGTCATGGGTGAGGCCATTCTGCCGCTGAGGGTTGATGGGTGGAAGCACAGGTTTGCTGTTGATCTCAAGTCCTCTCCTCAGGGTCTCCCGGATTTGCTCTGTGTCTGAAATGATAACACTAAGTTGTTTGATGGCCCTATGGGCTCCCAGCCATCTTCTCTAACCTAGTTGAGCAGATTTCTGGGGAGAGGCCACCATGCTGGCCAGTCCTGGCATCCAGCTGTGAGAGACAGGACAAGGCACCATGCTCTCAAGAAGCATCTAGAGCTCTGAGGAGTACTAATCTTAGAGGCCCCTGGACCTCAGCAGTGTCCCTGCCCTTGTCCTACCTGACACTTAAGCCTTGGTCCCAGACACTAAATGTCTACCAAGGTCTCTGCCATGACCCAGCTTACCAGGACTCTGCCCACTGCAAGGCCTTTAAGTGCCCTGCCCTGAGTGGGTTCTGAGGAGACAACTAATGTCTGGCCATGCTGCCCTCTGAGGGTCATCCCTCCACCTCACTCCCCACGGGAACTGCAACTCCAAGAATACAGCAAAGACTGTGAGATGACACAGTAGCCTCTTGGGTGGATTATCTCTCTGGCAGGCGTTATGGTGGTCAATGAAGCTTACCAATGCCTATGCCTGTAAGATTTTGTACTAGTGACTGAACCAAGGACCTTGTGCTTGCCAGGCAGGCACTTATGCTGCTAAGCTATCTCTTTAGTCCTCTGTGTGAAGAACTTGATCTAAGATTTACTTCTGCACACTGTAAACACACAGGAAAAGGGGTATGAATGCTAGTCATTCAAGTGCAGGCTTAGAGTGGGAAGACAGGATTATTAACTTTTCTGATTAACTTGTTACCAGGGCATGGATTACCATTACAATTTTTTTTTGAGCCAGGATCTCGCTATGCAGTTGAGGCTGGCCTTGATCTCACTTTTGTAGCCCAGGCTGCTCTCGAACTCACACCAATCCTCCTGCCTCAGCCTCCCGAGTTGCTGGGATTACAGGCTTGTGCCACTATGCCTGGCTTACCATTACAATTTTTATTATGTATTTATTTATGTCTTTTTTTTTTTTTTTTTTTTTTTTTTTTTTTTTTTTTTTTTTTTTTTTTTTTTTTTTTTTTTTTTTTTTTTTTTTTTTTTTTTTTTTTTTTTTTTTTTT
>PVJA010057073.1:0-10586 GCA_004027025.1 Myocastor coypus
TCTAAAATTTCCAGGAAGCCAGTGAAATGCATCAGCCCATCTAATGTTTGAGAGTCCACATGAGGAGCACACATAGCGATTTATGCTGCTATACAGGGTAGGAGTTTCCTGGTCCTACTGAATTTTTATTCCACATGCAAAGATATTTTTTCTAGAGAAATGTAAAACAGAACAAAATGATTCTACCTATAGACTATTTCATCATTGGGTTGGTTAATATGACAAATAGCTGAAAAGTTATTAAACTTTCATTATAGTATGCCATCTTTGTTATTTTGTGTCTGGTATCTAAATGATCTGTCAAGTAACTTCTGTCAGAAGCTCAGGGGAGACATTCAAGTAACACAGTATAAGAAAGCAGTAACTTTTTCATTTTAGTGTAGCTCAAGCGTAAATTTTTATTCAGTCCTATTGCAGAAACCTATCTCCTGCCTTTCTTCATAACAACTTCTTGCTATCTTGCCCCCTTTCCACACTTCACTTCTTGTCCTGCCATTTAGAATGACAACTGTGCGTGGCATGGCCATTTAGCTTTGGTGTCAACGATGTGAAGGATAGCTATGTACAACATAGCTGCGTTGCTCATAAAATTCTATAGGGGACGCTATGGAGCTCATTGTCCTTATACGAAGACCATTCTGACAAATTCATCATCAAACTCTGGGGGAGGGAGGTGTGCCTCTGTTGATGAATTGGTGTGCTTTCTTTCTGTAGAAAATGATAATTCCATAACCCATCTAGCTAAATGAATATAATAATAAAAATTGTCTAAAATAGCAATGTAGAAGAACGAATTTACAGATCAGTCATATAATAGTTCACTCTGTGCCAAAACCAAGAAACTTATACTTATATAATTACAATTCTTAAAGTAGAAGGCAATAAATATTTAAAGATGTTAAATTTGTGAATTTAGTTAAAATTACAGCATCACATTTCCAAGAAAAATGAACCTTATGCACAAGAAATATGAGTAAAACCATACCAAGTTACAGAAAAATGAAATTGTTCAAAATTAATTGCAAAGAAAGGAAGAGGATTTGCTAAGATTTGCAAACCATTTTATTGGTTTTTCACTATGTAATCATCATAAAATCATTCAGACTGTATAGTGAGTATATCAGTGTCCTGAATATACACAGAAGAAAATAAAACACTAATATGAATTTGAGTGATGGAATGCTATGAAAATATGCCTGATCATGGAAAGGTATAAATCCTACCAAAAGTTTCAAGCTCTTTTAGTAGTCATATAGGAAGGAAGTTGAAAAGGTCTGGAAGCCTATTATTTCAATACACAGGTCACATACTTTTTTTCTTAGTATAGATTCAATTAAACTTTACAAAGCGTAATTTTATTCTTTAAGAGGGACTTGGAGAAGTTATAGTAACATGAACTAAGTATGAATTTAATACATGCAATGTAATACTAATAAAGTTCATGCTAAAAAGGATAGAGCTAAGAGTTTAATATATCTTTAGCTTTTCACCGTCATGAATTCTAAGTGATCATTAGCATGCTGGGATTATTTCTAGGATTAGAATGAACTTTTACCTAAGAAAGGGAACTATTTCTCCTGATTTGTTAATTTAATGTAAATTCATCTATCTATATATATATATATATATATATATATATATATATATATATATGCTGTGACATATTATAATTCCTTGATCTTTTGTCTAAGATCTGAAATCATT
This sequence comes from Myocastor coypus, assembly GCA_004027025.1. Classification (NCBI taxonomy): domain Eukaryota; kingdom Metazoa; phylum Chordata; class Mammalia; order Rodentia; family Myocastoridae; genus Myocastor; species Myocastor coypus. The sequence continues at coordinate 1,705 of PVJA010057073.1, forward strand.
TCCATTAGGGAACCATTCAAGATTCAGCTGCATCATTTTGGGCTAAACTAGAATCAACAAGGAATAGTTAGGAGTTGCAGTCTCCTTGTTTACACTATTTTATCATTAACTGAGGGTCAAGTCTGTTTGCAGTGAAGTCAAGGGAAGAGGGCCTGGCATCTGAGGAATGCACTTCCATGTGTGCTTAATTTCCGAGAACTAGGGAAGCTGTGCAGCCAAGTCAGCCTCTCTCTCACCCTGTTCCCAACAGCATGCCCCTCTCCTGACCATTGGTTTAGTTCTGTGTGCGGTACCTCTTCTTCTTTCATGAACTCCATCTTTGTAGCTATTTATGAATGAATAGACTCTACAGGAGCTAATAGAGGCTTGCATGTTTACCTCTGCAGAATATTCATAGCTGAATCGGCAAATCCAGTAGAGGGAAACCCTGTACAACTCAATGGAGTAATCTTTCCTGGGTGATACTTTTCATGATAGGTGAGAAGATGATGTTGGTATGAGAGATTTTTATGATATATTCTCCAAAATCATTTTACAGAATGCTTCAGATCTGCTCTGAACCATTGTGTAGAACGTCATTCTGGAAAAAGAAATTACTACAAACTTTTAGCAATGGGATATTACTAATGTTAGATGGGGTATTTTTTTGGAAGGGGAACTGATAAAATTTAGTATCAGTTTTAACAACTTGTACATTTTTCTTGTTTAAAAATATTTCATAATTAGATTCAATTTTTCAAAACCGTGTATTGCCTTTCAGTTATATCCAGAAATTGTGAACCATTTTTCTCAGTTAACCAAATTGAAGTGTACATTTTTTTCTCCTAAAGTTAGGATAAAGTACTAAAAGCTTTTTTAAAATTCATTTATCAGTTATACCTTTTTCCATAGAAAACTACTAGTAAGTCCTTTGCAATGACTTTATTGCCTCAGAGTCAAAACAGCTTATTTGTACTTGTTTTTCACAGTTCACTGTGCAGGAATGAACAACAATTTCCTTCATCACCCATCTGTCTAGAAATTCTTTTGCTTATTAGTCAGCATAAACTGTTTGCCTATCAAAACACAACATATCATCAAGGATGGGTTCATTGTGCAATTTCTCTATGCTGGTTTTTCCTTCATCCAATAGAGGTACGTCAAAATATTTGTGTTTGATGTGCAGTAGAATGAAAACAGACTATCTTACTGTAGAGGTCCAAGTTCTCTACAATGTGGCCAAATCCTTCCTTTCTTTTCTTATTTCCTATTTGTTCATAATATGGATCCTTCCCTGTAGCTCATCTGGATCACATCCCTAAATTGTTCCTTAAGCCTAGAATAACTTTCACATTGCTTCCATTGCTATCTCCTAAATATTCTCTTTCATCTACTTATGCAGAAGTAAAACATGTTATGATGGCTCACTTATAACCTATAGTTAGATTGTAACCACTTGTAGGTCTTCAATTACTTGAATTTTGATGGTTGATTTGTGTATATTTTGGTATTTCTATTGCATTCTTAGGTGATTATAAATTTGCTCTGCTCTATCACTGACACTAAACATTGACCATATGCTAGACGCTGTATTATAAGCAAAGATACGAAGAAGACCAAGACAACAATCCCAGATCTTTTTTTTTTTTTTTTTTTTTTTTTTTGTCTTTATGAGACAGGGTCTTACTATGCAGTTGAGGCTGGCCTTGAGCTCACTTTTGTAGCCCAGGCTGGTCTCGAACTCGCACCAATCCTCCTGCCTCAGCCTCCCGAGTGCTGGGATTATAGGCATGAGCCACCACGCCTAGCTAATCCCAGCTCTTAATAGCCTATAGTAATAAATAATTAGTGTATGTCACCATCAGGGCAATGGGAGAGATTCTCCAAGTATTACTGAAACTCAGAGAAGTGTCATAGTGGTTATATGCTCACTTTGCCACGCAATGATGCCTGGATTGAGTCATGAAGGATGCATTGCTTGGCATAAAAGATGCACAAGCAATAAGAAGAAATTGATTTTGAGAGAGAAAGGAAAGAACATGGCATATTTGAGAGACACAGACAAACAAATTTTACTCACAGTTACAAAATTCAAAATGTTTGGGGACTAAAAGTTTTTCTTAACTCACTCCACATAGGTGCTGATCTGACTTGATCTCAGTCTCTAGGAAGAACACTTCATCTGAACTGACACGAGATGAGTAATTTTATAATTCATTACAGCTGTGTTTAATACAGTGTTAGTCTAGACCTTTGATAAATGATATAAAGTTGAACACCAAGTTACCTTTCAAAAATCTGAAAAATTCCAAATTCTAAAACATCTGTTCCTATTGATGTTTTATAATGGATTTGGGGACTATAGGAGAAATTTATTGGGTATTAAGTTGGAGGGGAAAGATGAAGCAGGCAGGATAATTAAGGGCAGGTTATGTAAAATATATTTATTCCAAAGCTGGCCAGTTTGCACTTGAACTTACAAACATGAAAAAGTATGCACGAAAAGCCCAGGTTGGTCTTATTTTCAATGTTTATGTCTAAGATCCTTATCACATACTTATCAAAGAGTGTCATTCACGCCCGGACTTTTGCTCTTTTCTTTTCCTAGAACTATCAGGTGCCTTCATTTCCATACGGCTTCATTTAGAGTCACTATAATGTAGCATATTGCATAGCGTAACTTGAATGTTTAGTTTCCCGACGTAATTATGGCACAAGCTACACTAAGAGAACATTTGTTACAATTCATTTGACTATTCTGATAGTCAATTATATATATATATATATATATATATATATATATATATATATATATAGTTGTAACATTTTATCTATTAGCTTGCTTATGAACTTCCTAATCTTAAAAAAATATTTATTTATTTATTTTTTATAAGTAGATTATAAGTCAAAGATACAATGTAAATCACAAAAAATAAAAATTAAAAGCTGAGAAAATTAATTAAATATTAATTAAAAATTAAATTAAATATTACAGAAAAGTATTGCAAAATTAAAATTAAATCATGAGTCCAGCTAAGAGAGGCCAGAATATTGTATATCATATGTATGAATTCGTGGTCAATTCAGTGCTCACACAATATTTGAATAGGTTAATATATACAAAAATATCAACTAAGGAAAAGTTTTCGTGATAGTAAAGGATTGCTAAGAACAAAACGTAACATAAAGACAGGAATGGCAAATGTGTGACCAGCACTTCTAACACTTCAGGGTAGAATATTGCACAAAGTTCTAGTATGTTATGGACATAGCTAGTGTTCATGACACTTACTGTTGGCCAAGTGTCACTTGTGGGACTGAGCTACCACTATTTGGTTGATATCCACCCTGTAGAACCAGACAGAATCATGACCCATAGGGTGCAGGGGAAGTCTATTTATAGAATATACTGATGGACATATTTTGCTGCTGTATTCAAAAGAATAATTGAAAGACTGATCTTGTATACCTCTTTTTCTCTTGTGTTTACTGTATTTGATTGGTTCTTTCCATTCTCCACCATGGAGTTGTGGTCCTTTTGATCCTTCTCTAGCATATCTTTTAGTAGTCTGTGTAGGGTTGGCTTTGTGATCATGAAATTCTTTAGTTGTTCTTTGTCCTGGAAGTATTTTACTTCTTAATTGAACTTGAAAGACAGTTTTGCAGGGTATATCAGTCTGGGCTGGAATTTGTTTTCTTGCAAGACTTGAAGTATTTCGCTCCATGCTCTTCTTGACTTGATGGTTTGTGCAAAGAAATCTGCCATTATTTTGATGAGTTTTCCTTAAGTGTGATCTGTTTCTATGAAAAGATTTAAGAGAGCCAGGACTGTCTCAGTAATATCATACAGAATTTATTACTTGAATACTACATTTATAACATTCTTAGTAAGTGCCAGAGTCTGTTTCAAATACTTCATAAATAATCATGAAATCACCCACTTAGTCCTGACAGCAAAGTTGTGAAATTAGTAAAGTCATAACAACCATTTGTAAAATGGGGAAAAGGATGTTTGAAGAGGTCAATGAATTTGGTTAAAATGATAGGACCAGTAGCCATTTTTTTCTGTCTTGAAATATTAGGGATGGAATCCAGAGCCTTTACACTGAGTTTTACCCTTGGCTTTTTATTTACTTATCTTTTATTTATTTATTTTTTTTAGGTTTGTGACAGTGTATTGCAAAGTCACTTAGCCCCAGTAGTCTTGAACTTGTGATTCTTCTGCCTCAACCATCATGCCGGCCATATCATTTCATCTTAATCTTGCACTCTTAAGCTTCCTACCCTCTTATGAATGAACTGTATTCTTTGCATTGTTTAACCAAATATCTTGAATATAATATGTTGTCGATATATATATGTGGATAAACTTATACATCAGATTCAATAATTTAAAACAATATTTTTCCAGAACACAAAAAGCCACCTATTTCTTTTAGGTGTTCATAATAGCTCATTCAATGTGTCACATGGAGTCGGGTGTGGGAGTGCACGCCTGTAATCCCAGTACTTGGGAGGCTGAGGCAGGAGGATCAGTGCAAGTTTGGGATCAGCCTGGGTTACAAAAGTGAGCTCAAGTCCAGCCTGAACTGCACAGTGAGACCCTGTCTCAAAAAGACAAAAACAAAAACAAACAAACAAACAAAAAATGTGTCACATGGGGGAATGAATGTCCATTGACATAGTGACAGCAACACGTTTATATACACTAGCAAACATCATACACTCTTGCATGTATTAGCAAAATCCATTATTATTATTATTTTTTTTTTTTGTCTTTTTGAGACAGGGTCTCGCTATGCAGTTGAGGCTGGCCTTGAGCTCACTTCTGTAGCCCAGGCTGGTCTCGAACTCGCACCAATCCTCCTGCCTCAGCCTCCCGAGTGCTGGGATTACAGGCGTGCGCCACCACGCCCGGCCATTTATTTTTAAACGTATAGACTCACTCAGCACAAAATTTGAAAGAATGCAGAAAGAACCGCTGCTCACCCCACAATTTTCCCCCTTGATTTTACTCCCCCGAGTCATCTGACCAACTTGCAGTCAGTGCATCTGCACTGACATACGGCCTCGATGCGTACATTGCCTCACAAACGCACATCCAAGATGGTTTTGCACATATGCACAGCAAACTGTTGATATTAGCGTCTGCAGCAATTTCACTCTAGTGATTTAATAGAATTTGTTCATATATCAAAATTATGGCTGCCATGAGTGTTACCCATTTTACAAGTTTCCCAGCAAGAAATATTTTCATAAACAGAAGGAAATAGCCACATAACTCCTACATTTTTTCTTTCTGTCTTTTCTTCTTTCCTCCACTTTTAGGGGTAGACACACATGATTGAATCTAGGGCCTTCATGCTGAGAATATATATATATATATTCCTCTTGCCTCAGCCTTCCAGAATACTAGGATAATAAGAATGAGGCACTCTTGAATTTTTATAAAAAAAAAGTCACTGATGATTCCGACATTTTATCTGGTAAAATGGATTGTATAAAAGATATTCAGAGCCATAGAAGAGTTTCTCATAGTTTAATGTAGAACTCTGTGGCTGTCTGTCTGTCTGTCTCTTTCTCTCTTTTGTAAGCTGGGATTCAACCGTTGAGCTACATCTCCACCCAATGTCCCAAGTCAGGACACTTACATTAATTTAGAAGAAAATTTAGAAAGTCCTTAATTTATAGATGGTACTACATTAGGAAATGTTAACAATTGCTGTGAGGAGAGCTATTTAAATAAGATAGAAATTTTTAAAAGAAATAGCAAAACAGTATTTTGATTGTAAAATTTTAATTGAACATGTTAAAGGCTTATGAATGAGCCCAGCAATTACTGAGAGGAAATGGAAAGAACAATAATTTGTGCTTTTATAATGTTGCATGGCTACAAAACTAAAATCACACCAAAAGTGAACAGCCTTTGTGCATATATGAGCCAATGCACCCTGTCTACTAGAAAATTTAATTTCACAAGTTATCTACTATTCTTTTTAGGTTACTCTATGGTATTTTGTTTTAAAGAAAAAGCCTGAAATAAACTACTGATTACTGTAAGCATACTAGTGATTGGCATTTTATTTACATGATTATTCTCATAATGACTGTGTAAAGGAAGTGGATTTTATATCTTATTTTTTCTTTTAGTTTATATCTGAGCTTGAAATTTTCTGATACCTGACATAGCATTTTATTTTAAAATTTGATTTGGGTATGAACTCACATTAAAAGAGCTGAATTTGAGAAAACAAAAACTAAATTTTTATTTCAATGAAAAGTTTGCACTCTGAACAACTACTATGAAGAAAATAATATACATTGTATTAAATATTTTGGTTGTCTTACTAATGTGCTTTGAAACTATCTCATTGTTATTTCTTATTAAAAGTAATAAAATTTAAAAAATGTTTACAATTAAAATACTATATATATACATATATCTATAGTATACTATAGTATCTATCGTATATATGTATATATATATATATATATATATATATATATATATATATATATATAGTATATATATTCCTGTTCATAGATAAGTGATTCCTAAATGGATCCAACTATGAAGATTGAACCTAGAGAAATATGCTGATGAACTATAGTAATGATGATATATGTTCATAGTTTGTTGTGTCCATGGCAGACATTTGTGAAATGTCTATTCATCAGTCAATACTTAGTGACAATGTGTTTAGCCATTATAACAAGGTATATGCAAATGAACTTCCCATGAGACTTTGCAACAGACACTTAATTAGCTATACAAAGAAACAGTTAAATATACAAACATACATTATGTTACAGAAAATTGGCTAGTGTGCCTTGGTTAGTGTGAAATTTGTGTGCATAATTTGTAAATAGCACCACTTAACAGCATGACATTATCAAATGCATATTAATGGAAATTTATAATTTTATTGAAAATGAGTTCTATTGAAATTATTATATCTTTTCCTTCTTAATATGAAAGTATCAATATATTAAATACCAAATTTTGAGTACTTTTAATATTACAATTATAAATTAGGATACTACACTGTCAAAACTGAAAAATATATTTATGAACTTGCTGTAGAAGGAAGAAACCCATGAAGTAGCAGATATTAGAGCGATAGATGGAAAACAGTTATATATCATTATGTACAGTATTTCAAATGGTTTCATACTCTGTTAAATATCTCAGTTTATTTTTTCTCATCCTGATTTCGACACACATTTCTTAAAATCAAAACTCACTAATGACATATGTATAACTTGAGTTCCTACAAGATTCAAGAAATTGTTTCATAAATCAAGGTTTTTAGACATTTCTTATTCTGTATTTTCTTGCTGTAAATCATAATGCCATCTCAGAGTGATAAATTTATATTGATTTTTAAATTTTTCCTTTGTGTAATCACACACTTTCATGCCTTTTAAAAACTGTATCTTAATTTTTATTGAAGTTTGTGATTATGAGTCACATAGTGAACGACACCCAGTGTTAAACATTATTAAATATCTCATAATATAATAATGTGATTTAAAAGCTCATTCTGAGTAGTTATTCTTGAAAGATTTAGAAATTAATAACAAGTTATAACAAGGACAGTAGCTCAGGGTTTTAGAAAAATCTATTGGTTTTGAGTATTAACTCCCAGTTCAGCATAATTAAGAAATCTTGAGATTTTTTTAATTTTAAATTTAAACAGGAATTATTTAATCTTATACAATCAGCAGGAGTTAGTAGGTGTAGCAGCTGACCAGCCTGTCTTCCCCAAACCATTTGCATTTCTGAAGCCACTAGGACAGAAAAGAGTCTTTTAATTGGTGATTCAACTTTAGTAGAAACACGCATTTAGGAGAGGAGGCCTCCACTGTTGTCTTCACACCAGGCAAACTCGAGCCTGTTGTCATGGTGATCTTCTATAGCACCCTGGAGCCAGTGATGTGGAAAACAAGGTGGCTTCGTCATTTATTTAGCCTTGAAGAAAGTTGTAGATATTAACACATGATTATTGAATTGAAAAAAAATTGGCTTTGATACCTATGCAACGATATATTACAAACTTTGCTTTGAATAAAATTTAAGTCTCTTCAAACCTTCTTATCTATGGTTTGTCAAGTGAAAGAACCTAATTTTTTTTCTTTTAAATGTAAATGCCTTTAAAAACACTGTCTTTCCATTGAGCTGTGCTTCAAGGAGCAGATCAGATTTCAGTCTACGTATGATTTCTATTTATTTTGGATTAGCATGAGGGTTATAGAATGACACATGTTGTATGTAGGCTTTATTGTGTAAAATAAGCTGCTTCAGCAATTTCAGTTCTTGTAAAGAATCCCTATATCTGAAAGAGGGCCTGAGTTTTCAGACTGGAGGTTGATGAAGTAGGAAGAATGCAGAAAGAATGGATTCTAGCCATCTAAGATGAGAAAGAAGGGCCTTGTTACTCAGAGATAAATTTTCAGTCTCCAGATTACAACTGGTATAAGCAAAACTGAATGGTTTCTTGATAAATATTTGCACATGAAACAGACTTTGTATCTTGAACTAATTCTTCTTATGCACTATATTGTAGCAAAAGTGAACTGAGGCAAACTGAAATATTTTGTGAGCATTTAAAAAAGACAGGTGAAAGAGTTAAGATGTAATGAATTCAAATGATGGGTATTTATGCCGCTTTTAGAAAAACAATTACACAGAAGAAACAAAGGAAAAATTTCCCCTAACTTGCACAATATATTATTTCTTATATATTTCATATATTCTTTCTTGGTAGAAATTTTGTGATTCTTATACATATTCCTGATTGCTCCTCCTCCTCTTCTTCTCTTCTTCTTCTTCTTCCTCCTCCTCCTCCTCCTCTTCCTCCTCCTCCTCCTCCTCTTCTTCTTCTTCTTCTTCTTCTTCTTCT
>PVJA010057074.1:0-10576 GCA_004027025.1 Myocastor coypus
ACCAGTACGACCAGCACTACCCCAGTACGACCAGCACTACCCCAGTATGACCAGCACTATCCCAGTACGACCAGCACTACTCCAGTACACCCAGCACTACTCCAGTACGACCAGCACTACCCCAGTATGACCAGCACTACCCCAGTACGGCCAGCACTACCCCAGTATGACCAGCACTACCCCTAGTAAAACCAGCACTACCCCAGTATGATCAGCACTACCCCTAGTAAAACCAGCGCTATACCAGTATGACCAGCATGACCCCCAGTACAACCTAACTGGTAATGGTTAATCTGCTCCACAGAGCACACATAGTGTTCTTAAAAATAGACCAAATTCTGGCCATAAAACCAGTCTTGATGGCTTTAAATCACTGCAGTCCTACAAACTGTATTCTCTGAAATGAGAGAACAAACTATGTTGAAATAAACTAGAAATCAACAGCAGAAAGATACCTGGAAATTACTCAAATACTTGGAAATTAAGCAGTATGCTAAACAGCCCAGAGGCACAGAGACAAAATCAAAACAGAAGCAGGTGTGGCACCTGTGCAGCAGTGCCTAGGTCAACGTGCACAGCTAAGGGCTCGGGACGGAGCACAAGCAACTTCCTGAATTAATAACCCCACTCTCCACCTAAGTAAACCTTAAAACAAAGAGGATTCTAAAGCAAAATAAGCAGAAGGATAAAAAACTAAAGAGAAAAATGAGACCAAGTGGAAGCAATAAAACAATACAGAAAACCAAGGAGACCAAAAGTGGATTCTTTGAAAAGATGAATGAACATGAAAAAACTCTAGGCTGGCTGAACATTTAAACATGAGAGAAAATAAATGATTTATATCATGGATGAGAGAGGTGACGTTCTTAGAAAATTCATCAGCATTAAAATAAAGATAAAGGAAATAATGTGAATCATTTTATGCCCTCAAATCCACAGCTTGAATGAAGTGAACAAATTTCTTAAAAGATACAAAATACTCAAGAAAGAATAGATAACTACTATCATTTTCTATTGATAATGAAATTTATTTATGGGTCTCACTATGCAGTTCAGGCTGGCCTTTAGCTCACTTTTGTAGCTCAGGCTGGTCTCGAAGTCACACTGATCCTCCTGCCTCAGCCTCCCAAGTGCTGGAATTATAGGTATGCACCACCACGCTCAGCTTGATAATGAAATTTAAAGTGTAAACCATTCTCAGAAAGAAAGCTCTTGCTCCTGTGACTTTGCTGTTGAAGTGTATCAAACCCTTAACTCGGAAAACCACCATCTTTTCTCTGTGGTCTTCCAGATAGCAGAATAAGCAGGATGTGGGCACCGAGGCTGGGAACATCTCAACACCACAGTCACAAGCAGCACTGTGGGAGCACAGGCACACCAGCCGGTGTCTTCCCACGCAGACCCAAGCTCCCTACGAAGGGCCATGATCACCTCCAGCACTGCCTTAAACATAGGAAGCACGGCTAAGTGGAGTCTGCCCAAGAAATACAGGTACCACTGAATGCGTTGGAAGGCTTCTCAGAAAGCACACGTGACCTCCACAATAGACACAGGCACAGTGCAGGCAGTGATGATTCTAGGACCCACAGGACACTAAGAGCACAGACGCTGAGGCTGCCCTTGTGAAATGGTATCCTGTTGCCTGCTGCCTAGAGCCAGCCTCCGGTACACTCTAAGGCATTTCTACATGGCCACTTTTCCCACTGAATGCGTTGTGAGTGTGGCCTTGTGCTGCTGTCCGTATTACTTAGGGAATTTTAGGAAGAGAAGGTGTGCGCTTGTGGTCAGCACACTCGCGTTTTCCTTTAGTATCCTAAATCTGTAATTGGTTGAGCCATGGCTGTGGTCCCACAGAGTTAGGGCCCAGTATTAGTAAAAAAAAAAAAAGGTTTGGGGAAGAGCTAAAGCAGCATGGCACCAGATCTGGTGAACAAGGACGAGGAGACCCACGGGAATGTTGGTGCTTGACGAAAGTTGCCATCACTGTTCCAAATCCATTGAGGACATCAAGGCAGTGACAAAAGCGCAGCGAAAGAAGCCTCCAGAAGTGCTTCTGAAAGTGGTAGAAACAACGGGACAAGTCTGTTCAAAGCAAGGGGGTGAGAGGCAGTGTGGCTTTTACTGTAACAGGTTGTTTTATTTTATGGTTTTCTTTTTGGAGACCAAGTCCTGCCACCTAGTGCAGGCTGGCCTTGAAATCCCTGGTGTATGTCAGGCTGGCCTCAAACTCACGTGGATCCTCCTGCATCAGCTTCCTGAGTGCTGAAGGTTCAAGTGCACTGCCAGATGTAATGGTGTGAGTGTGTGTGTGTGTGTGTGTGTGTGTGTGTGTGTGTGTCTTTGTGTGTGTGTGCATGCGCGGGACAGGGGGTAGAACTTATGAGCTTGCACTTGCCAGGCAGGCACTTATGCCACAGAGCTATCTCCCCTGCCCCAGCATTTTAAACACCTGTCATATTTTTTTAAAAGCTCGGGGCTTTCAGGTTAGCTCAGTGGCTTAAGCACTTGCAATCTCAGTCAGGTGGTTCGATCCCCAGATCCATCCTTAAGGCAGCCTGAGCTAGCAAAAAAAAAAAAAAAAAAAAAGTTCAGTCATTGTATATCAGAAATATTTACCTACTTTGGGGGCTAGGGAGATAGCTCAGTAAGATAAGCGCCTGCCTGGCAAGTGCAAGGTCCTGCGTTCAATGGTTCTGTCCTGCGTTCAATCCTGGGTACCGCCCAAAGAAAAAACAAATATACTAGTAGTGCTGATTCAGGAAAAACTGGGCCGGAAGCCTAAAACTAAGCCAACCCTCTGCCAAAAGAATGTTCACTGCCGCGAAGGAAAGCCCCACCTTAGGCGAGTCACGCCTACCTGAAGCCTAGATTAGATGGGTTTTGTTAGCAACATGAGCAGATTGGAAGCACCGGGGCCTTCTGCCTGGGGTCGTCACTGTATGAACTTTCAAACACAAAACTGCTCATCTTAAAATGGCTCAGACACAGTCTCTCTAGTTAATGTCCAACTTTCTGTGCATAAGAATGCCTCCACGGGGCTGGTGAGATGGCTCAGCGGTCTAAAGTGCCTGCTTAGGCAACCACAGATACCACAGTTCAATTCCCAGCACCACATGCTGTGTCAGCCCCACCCCCAGGGCAGACTGAGCTAGCCATAACATAAATAAATAAAGTCTTTAAAAAAAAAAAAAAGAATGCCTCCATGGAACCATTCATGATAACCCGAATGGCACTGAGCGATAACGCGAAGCTGCTCTTGATGGAGAGGCCTCCTACGGAGCCAATGCTCCGGAAGGGCCAGTGGCAAACCTCCAGAAGAGCGAAAGCTGTGACTGCGGCGGCAGCACCGGCGTGCGACCCTGCGCAGCCCTCGCGTGCCTGCCCTCCGTGTGGCTGATCTTACTTCCAGGCCTGGGCTGCGGAGCTGGTCCTGCTGACTTCTGGCCCAGCTCTCGGGGAGGCAGCGCATGCGCAGCTCTGCTCCTGAAATGGTTCTTTTTTTTCCTCCCCTTCGGTATGTTTTGTTTGCTTCTCTAGTGCCTGCTCTGAAATTTAAGAGCTTTGTCTGAGACCAGTGGTTCTCCTGCAAGCGGACCTGGGCTAGATTTCTGGATCGTCGCCTTTCCTGGGCAAATTAGAGAGCTCTGTACGGCTTCCTCCACTCCACATGCATTTTTGATCCTTGCTGAAGAATCTGGGCGTCGGTGAATTGAGATCTGGTTTCGGCTCCTTCCAAACATCTGCCGTTCAAGACAGATAATCTAATACAACAGTAATCAGTGCATTCTCCAAGAGTCCTTGGGCCCTAAACACCTTAGGAATGTGGGTAATCAAAAGACAAACAAGCCTGTCTCCATTATCTCAGCGGCTTTCATGGAGAAGCCCTCCCAAAGTGAATAAACACGTGATGTTCTGCCCTGGGTAGCAAAGAAGCTGAAAAAAGAAGAATCTGAAGAAATCATGCTTGTTCTTGGGCACCCATAATGAAAAATGCAGTCTGACGTGTTGATAATTTATAGATCATAAGTTTCCTTTTGAATTTATTGATACTTGGGTGTGTGGGTCTCTGTATATACATGCCTTCTTTTGGTAAAAATGAAAACTATGTCGCCCTCAGCGCTTTTCGTTGCAGCCTTGGTTGCAGGAAGCGCCAGCCAGACCCGCCAGAGCATCGCAGTGCTGAGCGGAGCTGGGGCCCCTGAGCGGCAGAAACGCCTGCTCCCGCGCTGCCCTCCTCTGCAGACAGGGCGCAGCCGGAGGGGTCGGTGACTCACCTCCTGGTGGCCTTTCTGCCCCTTGAAAAGCTCTTATCCTACACCTTGAGTTGCTAAGCACAGGATGGAGATTACCAACGGAAGAGACCGAGACCCCAGCAGAGTCTGGCAGACTGGGAGTCAGAGAAGCCTCGCACTGCGTTCATAATTAGCATTCCTGTTTGTGGCTTTCTTTTTCAGTACAGGGGCCCTTAACCCAGGAAATTCACACTGAGCTACATCCCCAGCCCTCCCTTTCCCTTTTTAAAAAATTTCCAGATGGAGTCTTGTTAGTTCTCTAGGATGTCGAGGCTGGGCTGGGACTTGTAGGCCTCCGGCCTCAGGCTTCCCGGGTGTTGGGGTTATGGAGCACCCCCGTCACGCCTTGTTCCACTGCTCTTCACCCTTCTCTCAGTGGGCGCCAGATGTCTTGGGGTGTCCTGATGGCCTAGGGTGTCTGATCTTGCCTGTCCCTGCTCCTGTCTTTCCCTCTCCTCAAAAGCCTCGCAGGGCTCTGGGACCTGGATGCCTGGGCTCTTTCTTCCTGCCATGACGGAGTGTAGGCTGCGGGAAGGTCTGAGGTCCTCGCAGTATTTCCAGTTCTCCTCCACCCACGGGTACAAGGTGTTTTCTCTCCCCTCCGGGGCTGCCTTAAGAAGGCCCAGGACACTGGCTGCAGTATAAATGGCAACTTCGGGGCCCAGAGAGTGACTTCCTTTCTTTCCTGCCCCAGGATTGGGACAGTCCAGATTCCCAAGCAACAGTGGCACATGCAGCCTGGCCCTGGCCTGCGGTGCTCCAGAGGGCATCGGGGCTTCTGCCCCGTGGCCGGCACCTCCTGACCACACGCCCTGGCGCGTGCATGACTCGGCGCTCCTGCTGCGCCCTATTGCGCAGTCTCCCTCACATCCGATGTTTCGCTAGCTCCTTTGGGACCCGCTTTGCATTCCTTTCTTACCTTCTATCTCCTCATTCCTGCCCTCTTTACCTGTGTTATTTTTTTCTTTCTCGTAATGAAAACATGACAACAAGCCTTTGTTCTAAATTCCAAGTCCAATTCCCCTCGGCCTAGTTTCACTGTAATCCAGCTATTTAGGGATTTTTATGCCCACTTCCTGGTTGGTAGCTCACGCTAGCAAGCATACCTGTCTCAGTGAGCTGCAGAAGATTCAATGAGAAGGCACGAAAGCCCTTGGGGTCCCATTGGGCTGGTGGCTAGTGCTCGCAGCTGTAGCTCTGAGGCTGGTGTCACTGTTAGGAGCTTTCTACCCCAGGGGATGTATTTGCTCTGAATTCCTGTTATTTGGCACGCTCTGTCCTAATTCTAACCATGAATTTCTTCTTCTCAGTTTCGCCGTTCTCTTTGCCTGCGGTGGGCCCCATGTTTCAAGTTCCTGGATTCCAGCTGTGGCCCCACTGTCACCAGATCCTTAGCCTGGAGTTGACCTGCAAGGGCAGGCGAAGGCCACAGGAAGGGCCCAGCTTGTCCCACTGCCCACCCACAGCCCATGTGGGCAAAAGCGAACCACTGCTATTCTGAACCATGAAGTCTGGGTGCTTCGTGATCCTGCAGAAACTGACAAGGGCTGCCGTGGTTTCAATGTGGATTTTCATTTCTGGAGCTCATAGAGACATCTGACTGGGTTTTGTGGGCCTCGAGATCAAAGACTGGAGGAGGTGATGGGGTTGCGTGCGCCTGACGCATGGGGGCCGAGCAGCCGGCGTAGCGACTTGCAGAGCGTGGCTCAAGTGCCCAGTAACTTTCTGGCCACCTTTCCACCTCTGTCCGCCACCTCCTGTGGATGCCCCACGCCAGCTCTCCCTTCCATGGGTGGACACCGGGCAGAGAGGCCTCTGCCTGCCAAGGAGCGCTGGCTGTGCCCCGATGGTCTGGAGCCCCTGGCTTCACTGTGAGCGGCAGGGTGTTCACATTGCGCACAGAAGCTTCTGAGCTGTGTCCCCAGGCACCATGTGCCCTGAATTTCCCGGGACTGCCCCTCCACGGCCAGCTGGCTCTGGTATCATCAAACCACAACAATCAAGCTACTCTCGGTGTCCTCTCCGCCCCATGTACCTTCCTATCTCAGTGTTTTCATTCTCAGGAAGAAATCATTAAACCCGCACTTTCCTCTCTCATCTGTGTCCAATTTTGTGACCAGGGTGTCTCTTCTTTCACGATCTCTTTATTTTCCCTCTCCCTTCCCACGGCCCCTGTCGTCTGAAGCATTCCTTCCTCTTCTTGACCCACATTATTAGAAAAATCCCCTGCCTTTGATGCGGCTGCTCGCTCGCTGCTGGTAGATTTTTTCCTACGGGGGGGATAGGTCTTTCCTTGTGTCCCTGCTTAAGAATGCACAATTTCTCAGTGCTTCAAGTGCAAGCTCTTCACTCACCCTGGTGTCTGCAGTTTACATGGAGGGAGCATCATCCGGGTCCCCAACCTGGTCCCCATCCCCCACTGTCACACTTTTTAGTCCGGGGTCACCATAAGGAGATCATGGGGTGACCATTAAAATGAGGGTGCTTTGTCTGACAACTGCAAACGCATGGCAACAAGGAAGGTAAGGAGGGGAGGAAGCAGGGAAGGAGGCAGCCGGGGGCGCTGTGCTGAATGGGGGGCGCTGGGCACTGGGGAGCCCGCTGTGCTTCACAGGCGCTTCCAGACGTCCCCCGGAGTGGCACTGCTCCATGGCTGCCAGGGTCTTGGGGTAGTGCATGCTATGGGTAGTGGGATTCCCCAGGTGAACTCTCCACCTTGGCATTCTCCTAGACCACAACTCAACCCACAGGAAGTAGTAAAGCGCTCCCCGCCTCTGAATTCCACCCTCTGTCGCTTCCAGTTGCTACCCAAGGTGCCTGATCTGCATCAAGCCCAGGCTTCAAGGAAGGGGAGAAACCCCACGACTGTCACGACAGGCCTGACAGAGGACACCAGCTCAGCTTGAGTCCAGTCAGCCTGGCTGTGGCTGACCTCCATCCTAACTTCCGGTGGACCTCTGTGTCCTCACCTCGGCAATTCACCTCAGCCTTTCACAGTCTGTTCTGCTTTTCCAAATCAGAGAGGTTCCTCAGTACCTGTGAGGGACTGGTTGCAGTCCTGAGAGGCTCCAGTCTATCACATAAGCTGGCGTGGCATTGCCCGTAACCTACACACACCCTCCCACGCACTTCCACCACCTCCAGGTTACTCATAATACCAAGTGCATTACGCCCTGCTGGCATAAGGTAAGCTAAGGTAAGAAGACAGCGTGCACACATTCAGTACAGATGAAGCATTTGGCGGCTGGCTAGATGGCCATCTCCTCAGGGAGGTGGTGCTCCCCACCCTCGGGGGCTTGGGTCTGAGCTGAGATGTGCACACAGTGGGCCAACTGTATTTACCCTCCAGGACCAGGCATCTCAGTCGTTCACACAGCTCCTGACCACCTCTCAGGACACGTGCTCTTCTGGCTTTTTGTAGTACCCTTCCCCTCCTCCTCTTAGAAGGCTGCTCTCTCTGAGGAGATTCCCCATGGTGGGAGACACCACTTCCTTCTTCTTTGCTCCCAGTTCCTCTTATTAACAAGAAGGGGGGGGTCCCTGCCTTGGCTCCCAATATCCACAAGTTGGTGGTGACAGCGCCCCAGGCTCTAAGCCCCACACTCATGAAACAAGGAGGCTGGGAACCTCTGAAGGCCAGGCAGCTCCCACTGTGCTTGGTTGCTCCGGGAGCCTGTTTGTGGCAGGTGACCTTGGCTGGGAACTCTGAGCCTAACATCTGCGACTCCCTTGTGCCTGGGTATTTTCCAAGCCCTGTCCTCTAGGCTCCTGTGGATCCGGGGGACCCAGTGTTCCCTGCTGCAGTGTTATCTTTCCAGATGACTGGCCCTTGCAGAAGAGGCCAGAGTCAGCCTTTGTCATTTGTAGCACAGAACTGTTTGTTTGTACTTTGTAGGTCGCGTTACTTTCTGTCACCTCGGAACTTTGAGAGCACTTGGAGATCATTTACTTTTCATGCTTGGCATAGCTGGGGACAGCAGGCACACATCTGCAAGCAGCAGCTCATGGTCCCAGTCCAGGAGGGCTCATCCGGTTCTAGACACAGCGGGCAGTGCTGAGTCCAGGTGGGGAGGAGCAAGCGTTCTGTGGGTAATAGGGCAGCTATGTTAACGAAGTCCACCAAGGGCTACAGCACAGATGGCATGACAGGGCACATGGGTGGCATGGAGGAGCAGGTGGTCCCAAACCACCTGGGAGGAACTAGAAGGGTGGCTGGGGACTTGAGGGGGAGGGGGACTGCAGGTGCCAGGGCACGGGGAGGTGCCTCTGAGTTTTGGATAGTCTTGCTCTGAGGGGGATGAGCAGTGTGTCCCAGCACCCAGGCAATCCTAATGGTCCTTGCCATGCCTTGGAGCAGGAGGGACACCGAGGTATCACCCTGGTTTCCAGCCATACTAAGCTAGGGCTGGTGAGATTACAGACTTAATCAGATCATCGAGACACAGGTACAAAGCGCTATTTGAAGATTCAATATGTAATCACTATTATCACTGGCATTCGAGATAGTACTTAGCTGCTACTTCTAGAAGGAGCTATTGCTTTTCATATTTGACAGAGAGCCTCAAAGAAGGCAATTAAGCTGTGTACATGCCGAGGAGGGGTACACCTTGACTCTCCATCCTCTGCCTCTGCAGTACTGAGCGTGGCTCCTGAGGACTTCCCGAGTCCTGCAGAACTCCTTCTCGGCAGGGGAATGCTGTCTCGTTAGGCAATGAACGCTACTTCCTAGCACCAGCGCCATCTTTCCAACAAATATTGTCTATGCCACTAGATTAAGGCCATGTTCATTTTATTTGGTTCTGAACTTGGCTTTTTGATTGAATGTGGAGAAAAGCCGCTCTCAGAGAACCCAGAGCACAGAATGCTCTAGGATGCTTTCATCACCAGGCACAACTGGAGATGCTAACCAAAAGCAGAGGAAGCCCAGCTACAAGCTGACAAACCGACAGCAGATGGAAATGCTACCATGACAACTGAGCTTCCTAAGCGCCTCCTTCAGACGTCTCAGGTAACTGGTGTCCCGCTATAAATTTCTGATGCACTGCTACTACTTCAGGCTTTGATTTCCCTGCCTAACTTTCATGTTGCAGGATTTTATGGTTCCATATACCCAGAGGGCAGAGATGTCCTGTGGTGGCCAGGGGACAAATGCTGTTTATATGTCTCCACTAACAGCTGTCTTCTAGCCTCCTCCAATTTGGCTTCCTCTTCCTCTATAAAAGAAAAACACACTCATCATGGTTCCCAAAGACCAGCTGTCTGCCAAAAAGGAAAATAAATTGATTTGCTTAGTTCTGGTAGAGCTGATGACGAATTTGGGGTCCTGGCCATTTCCTCCTCGCCTGTCGGGTAAGTGTCCTTTGCCAGTTTCTGCTCTCTGGAGCTCCCGCCTTCCTTCTAGGTAAGCAAGGAGGCAGAGGACCGACTGTCGCTTGACGGCATCCAGCTGCCTGTTAACACTGCGCAGTCCAATCTGCCCACACCCCAGCATGGAACTGTGAGTTCCTGCTTCCTAACCACGGACCACAACAGGAGTGACACGCTAGTGAGTGCTTGCCTGGCCCTGTGGAGAAACTTTCAAGTCCAGAGTGTCATTTGCTTCCCACTTTTTGATGTAGGTTTTATTTTTCTCCCCCCCCCCCATTACAGATGAGGAAACTAAGGTCAAGAAAGTTAAATAATTTTCCAAGGCTGGGTGTGGTGGCAAGTGCCTGTAATTCCAGCACTTGGGAGGCTGAGGCAGGAGTATCAGTGCGAGTTTGAGACCAGCCTGGGCTACAAAAGTGAGCTCAAGGCCAGCTTGAACTGCATAGCGAGACCTTGTCTCAAAAAGCCAAAAAAAAAAAAAAAAACTTTTCCAAAGGTCACTCAGGTGAGCAAATGTAGGAGTCACTATTTGTCTATTTCATTAGTCCATGCATGTCACTCTTGTCTTTTTGATGTGTACTGCTTCTGGTGTAAACTCAGTTTCTGTCATTCTCTCTCTCAAGAGTAGTACTTGAAAATAAGAACTGGGCCATATACCATAGTCTTAACAGGCTACAATTTTGTATTTCCCTGAATTTCCAAATATCTGTGTAAAAACTGTGTAACTGCTTATATCACATTGTATGGAAAGTTATTAGAATATCAATGATGGTCAGAAAATATCATTTCCAAGCTAAGTCAAAGATATTTGATACTCAGAAAGCCAGTGATGATAAGCTCAAGTACCTATGTTATAGAGTAATAGTATCACAAAGCTTTTCTGCTGGAGGGTTAAGAATGTAAGTTAACAGACCAAA
>PVJA010057075.1:0-10579 GCA_004027025.1 Myocastor coypus
TAAAAAAAAAAAAAAAAAAAAAAATTAAAAAAATATTTCTTGTATTTCTTACTTTTTAAATTTTTAAAAATGTATTCAACCAAGGGTCTACCGGATCTCACTACACAGATTGGATTTGTAGCGATCCTCTTGTTTTCAGCCCCCCAAGTGCTGCGATTACAGGTATGAATCACCGTGCCACGCCGCAATCACCATCGCCAGGCAGCACAGGGCTGCGGCTGGGGCCAGGGCTGGTATAGCTAGTTAGGCATGGAACACACCCAGTTCTTGCATCTAGCTAAGCAGGTGCTTTAGTCTGCTGAGCTATCTGGCCAGCCCAAGAACTCAGTTCTTGAATCCTGAAAAGTCTCAATCCACCTCAAAAGAGAAATTTACAAAAGAAGATAACATTTTAAATCCCATAAATACTTTATTTTATGTGAAAAGCTTAGGACCAATAGAATATCATACAGAAAGCACAAGTCACCAATCATTTGACCGTCTTGAGACAGCTGCTGTGAAAACTGTTGGCATTTTTGAAATGTTACTGTAGTTTTCAGCCAACCCATAAATCCATTTTGTGCCCCTGTACCTTTGTTCCTCTTTCAGGAAACTCTGGAAATGTCCTCACTGCCTGGGGCAGAGAAATATCAAAGAACGGCACGGAGAGAGGGGAGGAAATTATGACCTTTGCTTTTGTAGAACTTTAAAATCATTAGGGACATGAACTGCTCATGGTATAAAAGTACTGTTCCAGAAAAGAGAGTTAGGGACGGAAAGAAACAATTTGAATCTGTTTTAACTTTTTCAAATTTCAGAACAAGTAGACCCATCTTGTCTTCCAGGGATAGCCTTGCTTTTTCCCGCAATCCCTCTTTCTTCCTCCTCTGCTCCCTCTCCTGCTATTGTTCTTCCCTCTTCCTCTACTCTCTCTCTCTCTCTCTCTCTCTCTCTCTCTCTCTCTCTCTCTCCCTCTCTCTCTCCCTCCTTCTTCCCCCATGCTGTGCTGGATACAAGAACTGGAGCCATGCACACATTGGAGAATCACTCTACATTGACTGGTACCCACAGGCCTGTGGTCTCCGCTTAACTAGATGTTGTTTTGAACTGAACGTTGACTACTTACAAAAGTACACATCACACAACCCTTGCAAGAGGCGACTGAAGAAATTCAGAGGAATGATACAGAATGTCCCAAAGTTTGTGTACATCCTTCTCAAGTTTCATGTTAGTTTTCTACACTCTATGAGAACAGGAAACTGACTTTTCTCTCTTCTCTAAACATGGGGATAGCGTCTTGAAACCTCCAGGAACTGTGAGCTAAATAAATTTCTCTTCCCCCAAGCTTGTGTGTCGGGTATTTGTCCCAGTAAGGACAGAAAGGTAACTAAGACAGCATGCATTCGAGATATAAATTTGTAGGGGTCTGTCTCTCTCAGAAATACCTTGGAGTAAATAAGAAGAGGATTCCGAAATAAAGGCAAGAGAGGGGCTGGGAAGTAGCTAGGTAGCCTAAGCACCTGCCTGGTGAAGGCACGGTTCCGAGTCCAATCTATGGCACCACCTGCTCTACTGGCCCCAGAGCCCAGCGTTCACCATGCGAGCCCCAGGAGATGCACTCCTGTAATTACAGTTCTCCTGGGGAGGCTGAGACAGGAGGATCCCTACAAGTGTGAACTGCACAGCAAGACCCTGTATGAGAAATAAATAAGTACATAAATATAGACAAGAGATAAGAGCCCAAGTCAGATGGTAGGTGTAGCCTGACAGGCACAGGCTGCCAGAACAAAAGTAGGGGTGTTTATTTCCGCCTGTACAAAGCTTCAAGCCATGAGGAGGCCTAACCAGTAATAGCTCAGAGGTCCCGACAGGATGTTTTTCTCGAGACAGAGGTAGCCTCACTGCTTCAGGCACTGAGGCCTCCTCCTGCCCTTTTACATAGGATCCACTTCTGGCCTCAGCAGCTCCGGAGAAAGGCTGAACTTTCTCATACGGGCAGGACTCGGGGTACACATCACCCTTGACATAACTGCTAGTTCTCCAATGCGTTCCAGCTCAGCCAGGAGGCTAGTTCTGTCTGCGTTCGTCAAGCTACCATCACCGGAACAAAATGCTTGAGATAATTATCGTATAAAAGGAAAGGGCTAACTTTAGCTCACAGTGTTAGAGGTTCCAGACTGTGCTGGGCCCGTAGCGTCGGGGCTGGGATGAGGCAGGAAAGCCGACCAGAGATGCCACTAGGACACTGTGAGCCTCTCCTGTCAGAGAATGAAAGGCGGGAATAAGGGGGGCCTGCCACGCGTCCAGCAGGCCAGTTCAGGGACGCCTCTCTGGGGGCCTTCCTTCCTTCCTTCCTTCCTTCCTTCCTTTTACCTGCACCTCCTGTTTCGCTAGAATGGCGTCAAGTGATGATCTCACTGGATTTGCTCCCTGGTGCAGTCAAGGCCCATTGGATCCAAGCGCCTCGCATGAGCCAGACCTATGAGACTTGGGGGGAACTTTCTAGATCGACATGAACCCTCCAGCGTTACCTCATCCAAAGGACCGCAAGTACTTCTGCTGCATACGGCCTCTTGCTGACCAAAAAGGGTTTTTCCAGTGTGACAGCCAAGAGCACCTTGTAAGTTGACCGGTCCCACGGACCCTGCCATCCCACAGACGTTGCATTTATAAGACACTGTGCTCACATCTCAGTCACAGAGTAACCTCCTGAAGTGCGTGCTTATCCACTGTACAGCCATCATTTGACACTCGTTATGGAAACCTGTTTGGATAATATTGGGTCAACAAAGGGGTTAGCTTGTCTCTGTGTCTCTTGTTTCTCTGTCTCTGTCTGTGTGTCTGACTGTCTCTGTCATTCTTTGTCTCTCTCTCTGTCTGTGTCTCTCTCTGTGTCTCTCTGTTTCTCTCACTGCCTCTCTCTATATCTCTCACTGTCTCTCTCTGTGTCTGTCTCTCTCTCTGTCTGACTCCCTGTCTCCATCTCTGTCTCTCTCTCTCTCTCTCTCTCTCTCTGTCTGTTTCTCTCTTTCTCTCTTTCTCTTTCTGCACAGTATGCCCCAAAGACCTGTAAGGAATGAGATCTTTGTTTCCACCTTCTGTCTCTGCTCATATTCTTGGAGCTGGTGATATGGGTCAGCAATCTAAAGCAGACCTCCTTAGGTAAGCTTAGACAACAGCAAGGACCACAGTTCGATCCCCAACACCACACGCTGCACCAGCCCCACCCATAGGGCAGGCTGAGCCAGCCATAATATAAATAAAGTTAAAATGAACTTCTATAAAAAAAAAAAAAAGAAAAGAAAGAAGAGGGCATTCTCTTTCGAGATCTTAAGTTAAAATATGCCACAGTCCAAACTCCAGAACTACCCTAAGTGGGTAAAGTGGTTCTTCAACGAGATGCAAGAAGATAAGTTCTTTTCCTCTTGCCCAGTTCTGCGTTCTCTTGGATAGTTTTCAGAAAAGCCCCTTGACCACGGGTCAGGAGAGAAGCTGTCACTTGCGCAGGCACATGTAGCTCTGGCCAGCTCCCCAAATATCGAGGACTCCAAAGCCAGGGCACCCAGCAGTGTCTTTGCTGGAAAGCCCCTTAGGAGGGGAAGCGCAGCTTAATCCCAGGACTGCGAGGACTCTTAGCTCGGCCTTCTCACCCCTGATACAGAGCTTAGAAGGCAGGCTTTCCTTAGGGTCATCAGGCAGTGTTCCTCCTCATCTCGCACGGAGCATTTCAAAGCTCAGGGAGAACCCCGTGGAGCCATTCCTCAGGCTGAGAAGCCCCAGCAACCATCCTTCCCTGCAGCCACACAGTCACGTGGCCAGCAGCATGGCCACAGAGTTAGCCACAGAATGAAGCTCATCAATCTCTGAGGTAACTCGGTTTTTGTGTTCTTGTAGGTCACCACACGGGACAGTCTTGTCCTGGGTTTCCACGTCCTCTAAGACATCCATCATTTCATGCAGCTTTTCCTCATAGGCATCTTGGTAGTCGGCATCAGTTCCTGCTCGCTTCTAGATTTTCAGTCTTGCGCTAATCTAGGTGGAAAACTGTGCATTTTCTTTTGTTGTGTAAGTAAGGAGATAAAGCATTTTTCATATGATTTGTTCATGTCCTGTAAAATCCTGGCTTAAGTATTGTCCTGATGTTTTCCCCCTATGGTGAAACCCTCCTGTTTATTTGACTAAACAAAAACTAAACAAGCTGCCTCGGTACAATTTGGAAGCCCACACAGCGGCCAAACTTGTCTTAAAGCCATGGTAGCCGACACAGAATCTCCTGGCTCCTTGTCCAGTCTCTGCGGCACCACAGAGGCACACACTTGCAAGCACAGCTGGTGGCTGACAGGGTTATCGGTATGATTTTTCTATGAACCCTGATCTTTTTGTTGGAGTGGGTAGGATAATTTGTCTATTTTATATTGATTTAGAGGACTTAGGTACTTCGGGTGCTGAAACTTTGTGAATTATGCATGCACAGAACAGCCTTTATTGTTGACTTAGCTTGAATGTAATCAACTTATTGCTTTCTTCTTCATGTGTTGTGATGTTTTCCTTTCCGTACTATAAATCCTTTCTTAGCAGGGGAGCTGCAGTCTCCTAAATTATCTGGTAATGTGCAGTGAGGTGCTCTTCGGTGCTGGCTTTAACTTTAGAGAAGCTGTGAGAGCCGGTGCACCAGCCATATTTCCCATGTGCATAAATAATCACTTGCTTCCTTTTCTGACACACAAGCAAAGCCTACGGCGCTCCGTGTGCAAACCTGACGCACATCAAATCTGTGTTAAAGCTCTTGATACCTTCATTACTCCGTATGGCTATTCTCCTCTGTCATATTTTGAAGTCTTTTCATTGTTCAGCGTGTCTCTCAGAACCACAGTTGCATATTTATTGAACTCATTTCACTTTATACTAGTCCTGAATAAAGTGTACTAGTTCTTTACACTAGTGCTTCCTTCACTAAACTGGCTGCGGGTACT
Organism: Myocastor coypus; assembly: GCA_004027025.1. NCBI lineage: Eukaryota > Metazoa > Chordata > Mammalia > Rodentia > Myocastoridae > Myocastor > Myocastor coypus. Next base: position 4,953 of record PVJA010057075.1, read on the forward strand.
TCTAATTTGCAGTAGACAGACGGTGGTGAGAAGAATCTTTTTAATAATTTTGTTCTCTGGACTGAGCCAGGAAAAGGAAGCCATTTCCCTGTCTTGTGCCTTAAGTGGCCATATTGGTTCCTGTTTATCATTGTGTACCTGGCTTCTACTAACTTTTTGAAAGTACATGTTATAAGTCACAGTACCAAACTTACTTTCTATTCTCCATTTATTAAAGATCTTTAAACCTAAAGAACGGTAAGTTTTATCAAAAAATTAAAATCTATTCATAGGATGCCTTAACGGTTTCACTTTGGTGATCAACGGCTCTGTTGCAGTGTTAATTGACATTTATGGTTCTACGATAACTTGAAATATTTTTGTTCATTATATTTTGTGTACCTCTAGATCTTGTTTAAGATACTTGTTAATTTAAGGTAGTTGTTTCTATATTCAATAGAATGTGTTTGCCTTGGGTCATTGTATTCTTTTAAGTAGAATAAAAACAGTAGAAAATGGTAGAAGCGATACAGAATTTGACATGATAGGAACTCAACAATGGTTGCTTTGGTGCAGACTATTGTCTTCAAATTAGTTATTCACATTACTCAATATAAACATACAGAGTGGGTAAAAAATTCAAAAGAAGAAGGAAGAAAATAAATTTAAGCAGGAACTGTTTCTTTCAACAGAGTATACAGCAGTTCACTTTTCCTATAAAATAACTGCGAGTAAGGTTTTTTGTCTTCTGTTCTCTGGACTTGTATTTATATCATTTTATTTGTCATTGGTGAAAATTAGCTCATCAACCTATGTGGCGCTTAGTTATTTCTGTCCAGAAAGATTTTTACAGTGCTGACTTGGAATTTCTACGTCTTTATCTGTTAGTTCTATTTGTCTAGGGATTTGAACATGTACTTTATGCTTTTCTGTTTTTTGTTTTTTGGTTTTTTTTTGGGGGGGTGCTCCATTTTTATTCTTTAGACACAAGATCGCTCTTTGCAGCTTTGAGTCGTGGTAATCCTCCTGTCTCAGCCTCCCCTGCTCTGAAGTTACTGGAGTGCACCGCCATACCTGCAGTCAGTGGCTGGCAGGGATTGCGATACCGGGGATCAAACTCCAGTCCTTTCGCTTGCCAGGCAGGTGCCTACACCGCCAAGCTATCTCTCTTGCCCTGTCTGTTCCATTTACACATTTATGTCTCTGAAATTCCGCATGCTGTCATTTTATCATGTCTGCCGCCTGTGTGCTGGTTTCGTTACCTGACTGGCTGACGGGAGCACCTAACACAGACACAGATTTCTCGATTTCTCTCCCCTTTTCTCTCTTTCTTGACGTCCATTTCCCATCCAGCAGTGCTAGGAAGTCTTCATTCCTAGTCCTTTGCCGTGGCTGCTTTGCTAAGGTCCAACCTGCAGCTGATCTTCTGCCCACTGTCCCCAGTTCCCATTCATCCATTTCTGCTGCATTTTCTCCGCCACTGTAAGGTGTGTTTCCCCTTGGGTGGGGCTGCCTGGCTGTCGCCTGGCGCTTAAGTAGACACGGTGATTTTTTTTTTTCCACTTTCAATTTCTGTGGCGACTTCTGACACCTCCAATTTAAAAATATGTATTTTAAGATCATTGCATGAGGATTTTGATTTGTGCTTTTGTCTTGATTTCTAACTTAATGCATAAAGGAAAAATATACAACATAGAAAACAACCTGGTAAGATTTATTGATAGTCTGCACTGTGAGCTAATAAGCCTGCAATTTATAGTAATCTCTTATGCAAATATTTTATTAAAATAATATTTTCCTTCCACAGGTTATAATGTTCTGTCACTGATTTAACATCTGTTTCTCACCATATTTTCTATTTGAAAATTGTGGCTATGTAAGGAACACATCAAAGAGCTTAGCAATATGCTAAACCCTGTGCAAATATGGCGCTCGAGTACATGGCATGTGCTTGTCCACGGTGGCTTGCGGGTCATTTCCATGGTGGTATGGGGAACGCAGCGACAAAACACACGCATCAGCCCTTGCTGTCCCTTAGGGTCTGCAGGGGTGGAGGAAGAACTTGCATAGCTGCTAGCGATTACGGCCTGAAATGGAAAGCACAGAGCGCAGGTGGAAGTGGCCGGAGGTCGAGGCGCTGGGGCTCTAGCATGCTGACGCGGACTCCCGGATCCAAAAGAAAGTTCTCTGTGCCTGAGCTCAGAGCAGTCACGCGGTACAAGGGGCCACAAGGAAGGCTGACATGCAGGACGTATCTGTCACCGTGGCTTCTTCACTGCTTCATTTTTCTTTTCCTTTACTGATTTCTCTGTCTCTGTCTCTCTGTCTCTGTCTCTCTCCCTGACCTCAAACTCTGTCTTTGTCTTTTTCTGTCTGTCTGTCTTTCTGTCTGTCTCTGTGTCTCTTTTTGTCTGTCTGAGTGTTTGTCAATGTCTCTGTCTGTCTCTGTCTCTCTGTCTCTGTCTTCTGTTTCTCTCTCTCTGTCTCTCTCTCTCACTCTCTCCCTCTGTGATCTCTGTCTCTGTCTGTCTATCTGTCTCTGTCTGTCTCTACATCTCTGTCTTTTTGTGTGTCTGTGTGTCTGTCTGTGTCTTTGTCTCTCTCTCTCTCTCTCTCTCTCTCTGTCTGACCCTGGCTTCTGTTTCTCTCTCTCTGATCTCTCTGTCGCTGTCTCTGTGTGTCTCTATCTCTGTGTCTGTGTCTGTCTCTCTCCTGTCTCTGTCTCTGTCTCTATCTCTGTCTCCCTCTGTGTCTCTCTCTGATCTCTCTGTCTCTCTCTCTGTCTCTCTCTGTCTCTGACTCTGTCTGTCTCTCCCTCCCTCCCTCCCTCCCTCCCTCCCTCCCTCCCTCTGTCCCTCCCCCTCTCATCCATCTGTTCGTTGTGTATGTTCATTCTTGTCTTTCTCTGGAAACATACAGAGTGCAGCTGTAGTTCACTCTTCCTTTCCTTCGTCCGCCATAATTATTAATATAGATAATCTGCACAAAATGATGGATTTCATTATCAGCTTTTCCTTCAAGGATGATCAAAATTTGCAGTGAATGTATGGACTTTTACAGCATGTTCTAAGGAAAGACACGAGGCTCTTAATTCCCCTCAGAATTCTCCTGCTCTCGTTGCACACATTTATCTAATCATTCTTGCCTCTTTCTGGAGTAGCATTAGAAGTCTTCCACAACTTGTCTGGACAAATTTTGAGAAAAAAGGGAAACATATACTTACGTACATACACAGGACGGCTTGGATAGCCGTGCTGCTGATTTCTGCGCATCACCTGAGAGGAGCAATTCATGTTTTATTTGTTTTTCTTCTCCTTTTTAACTTCTCATACCATTTTCCAAGGTCCCTATTTTCATGCTTATATGTGCTAATGTAGACTAATGTGGATACAACATTACACCACACAAGTATTGTTGAATTTCTGTTGTTTTCTGTAGCTAAGTTCTTTTTCGTTTCTTTATTTTTTATTTTTTACTACTTTGTACTGTTTTTTTAAAAGATCCAGTGGACGCCGCTGCGGAAGGGCCCCTGAGGGACAGCCAACTCACGGGCGAATGGCGCTGAGTGCTCAGGCACCGTATAAACTGGGCCTGGCAGTGCGTGCTTTCTGCCTTTTCACCAAAGTCAATACGACCGCAGAAGTGAAAAATTTGAAGGTGACACAGACCACTGAGGCACCTGCAGAATGCCACGGAGGGCTCTGAGGAAAGAGTTCTTCTAGCGTTGCTTCAGAGAGTGCCCAGGATGATGGCGTAAGGCTGCACCAAGCGAGGGGCGGCCGCCAGAGGGGATTAGGGGCAGCGTCTCGTGGGCTGCAGCAACAAATACATAAATAAGAAAACCCTTCCAACATTCACCATAGTTCAGGCCGGACCTCGTGAGTCCATATGGCATATACATCCTTCCCCAATTTTTGCAATGTATTTTTGTTTCCTTAGTATGTTTACAGGGCATAATATTTGCATCGCCTGTGTGGAGTCGGTGATCGAGCCCAGCACGTCTTCATTCTTTTTCCGTCCTTTACTCTTGCTCTTCCCTCTCTTCCCTGCACCTCCAGCTTCCATGACGGGATGCGACCCCGTGTGCAGGGGCGGGACTAGGACTACAATCTATCTCCCTGCCCTGCTTCCTATTCAGTAACTTTTGGTTCTGTATGTATGTATGTATCTATCTATAATCTATCTATCCATGTATCTATGTATTTATGTATCTATCATCTTTCTATGTATCTATGTATCTATGTATCTATTTATCTATCTATCTGTCTATCTATGTATCTATGTATCTATGTATCTATCCTATCTATCTATCTATCTATCTATCTATCTGCCTATCATCTATTTATCTATGTATCTATCTATCTATCTATCTATCCTGTCTGTCTGTCTCTATCTATCTATCTATCTATCTATCTATCTATCTATCTATCTATCATCTATCTATCTATTTATTATGTATCTATGTATCATCTATGTATGTATGAGCTATCTATCTATCTATCTGTCTATCTATCTATCTATCTATCATTTACCTACATATCCATCTATCTATTTATCGTTCCATTTACGTTTTGATGCCAGTCTCACCAAGCAGTTTGGAGTCCTAGTAACCCTTCGGTTTTCAGCCTTCCTCGTGCTGGCATTGCAGGCGTGGGACACCACGCAACGACACGGTGGCGCCCCATGGGCAGGGCCGGCGTCCCGTGTAGTGCCAGGACTAAACGTGATCCCTGCACTTACCTAAGCAGGTACTGAGTCCGCTGAGCTATCTCGAAGGCCCTCGCTCTTTATTTATAATCAGTTTCGCACCTAAGAGAAGCCGTGTGAGGCTCAGCCTTGGGCGTCCCGCACAGTTCGCTGAGCAACATGGTCTCAAGGTGCGCCCTCTTGGTAGAAAGACCGTCTGCATTAGCCCAACTGGGTACCAACAAATCAACACCACCAACCCTGGGGGGACCCAGCCTCCCTCCCATGGTTCCTTGCAGGGCACAGCCCTGCAGCCATTGGGGGCACGGCACAGGCAGAAGGCCCGGTGCTGTGGGTAAGAGCTGGTGCGCAGCCTCTCCTGCGGCTCCCACTGCGGGAGTTAGTTTCCCCCATGCAAGGAGGCATGCTTAATCAAATTTTGTTCCCGCAAATTTGCATATATAAATACTCAAGCATATTTTAAAGTCATCATCGCGCTCTCCTTATTATTTTAATGAATGCGCTCACCTAAGTTGCGCTGTAAACAAGGGTTCCTTTCCTTCTGCTCTGGGTCCCTTGGCCTTGCTGGGACATCGCGATTCTAGAGCTGGGGACAGTTTGCTTTTTTGGTTGTGTTTTGTTTTTTTGCTTAGAGTGATGCACGGCAGATTCAGGGGCTCTGGATGTCCCTTAACGCCCTTTTAAGAATCTCGCAGCCCATCAACCCTGCCTGCTCTCCTGGGACGCCCTACGGCCGAAGCGCTTGACTGACGCATAATATTCTCTTGCTGTCACTCACCGTCCTGTTAGATGCAGCGGTGTCATTTAGCCTGACAATGCACCTTGAAAAGTGCCTTCTCCTTCCTCTGACTTTCTCTCCCTTCCTTTCACCTTCTTTTCCTTCCTCTCCTTTTCCTCTCCTACCCTCTGCTCTGCTCTGCTGTGCTCCGCTCCCCTCCCCG
>PVJA010057076.1:0-10577 GCA_004027025.1 Myocastor coypus
TTTTTTTTTTTTTTTTTTTTTTTTTTTTTTTTTTTTTTTTTTTTTTTTTTTTTTTTGCCTTTTTGAGACAGGGTCTTGCTGTACAGTTCAGGCTCGCCTTGAACTCAGTTTTGTAGCCCAGGCTGGTCTCAAACTCTCACCGATCCTCCTGCCTCAGCCTCCCGAGTGCTGGGACTACAGGCGTATGCCACCAGGCCCAGCTTTTGTTATTATATTTCATATAATTGAAATTTTTTAACAACTTGAATATACAAATGTATCTAAAAGAATTGATCTTTTACCTACCACTTGTGTTGTAATATTTTTCCCTGGGTGATTTTGCCTGCAAATTTTACTTTTCATTGCTTTGGTTATAGAAAAGTTTTAACTTATATATAATCAAATTTATGGGTGTGGCTCTTGGTTCCGGAAAGACATCTTCATGGTGGGACCTAGGGCCCCTTGGCTCCCCAATAATTATATATGCAGTTTCTCAGCAATGTCATGCAGGAGCTACAAGAGACGGGAACTTTCATGAATCTCTTGCAAGCCCTACGCAAAGAAAAGGAAAACAAGATACACTTCCATGACGCCATTGTCAGGGAAGAAAAGGGATGAAAAATGATAAGCTCTCTTCAAAAACAACTCACTAATGTGAAGAAAGAATGGCAAGCAGAAGTGCAGAGCCGAAACGAATATATTGCCCATCTCAAGGACCAGCTGCAGGAAATGAAGGCCAAAACCAATCTGGAGAATCACTATATGAAAAGCAACACTGAGCTACAGATTGCCCAGACCCAGAAAAAATGCAACCGGACCAAGGAGGTCTTGCTGGCGGAGATCGAGGAACTGAGGATGAAGAGGGAGGAAGAGAACTGGATCCATGTGGAGATTTAAATGTTTCTGAAGAAAGAGCAGCAGAGACTTGAGGAGAAGCTGGAGTTCTGGATGGAGAAATTCGACAAGGACACAAAGGTGAAGCAGAATGAACTGAATGCTCTCAAGGCTGCCAAGGCAGTGACTTAGCTCACCTTCAGGACCTGGCCAAGATGATACGGGAGTATGAGCAGGTCATCACTGAAGATTGGATAGAAAAGGAGAAGGCCAGGAAGAAGATGGAAGAGTATATATTGGAACACAAGAGTGCCATAAAGCTGCAGGCCTGGTGGTGGGGCACCATGATACGGAAAGAAATTGGAGGCTTCAAAATGCCAAAGAAGAAGAAAGATGACAGTAAGGACTCGAAAGGGAAAGACAAGGACAAACAAATTTATGGGTGTGAATTTGATATCCCTTTGTTGCTTCTAAAATTTGAAACAATTTTTCTCATGAAAAAGCAAACCATTCATAATTGTTTTATTTGTTTCTGCTGGCTTTTCCTCTTGACCTATTTAATCAATTTGGAACTTTTTTAAAGGACAAATCTTTATGAAGGGAATAAGCTATAATTCTGTTTTCTGTAATCTACAGTGCCTCTTTTCCTTGTGGGAAGGAGAAAGCACAACGTATCATTATACTTTGCAAGATTTTACACATACTGCATCTTTAGTAACAAGCCAAGATCTGGAAAGAAAGTAATGAAAGAGATACAAATCATCCTGTCCATCCTGTGGTTTAAATTCCTAATAGAAAGAAAAATTAGGGGTCAGCCAGATAACTCAGTAGACTAAAGTTCCTACATAGACATACCCCAGTGGCTGGGGTTTGATCCTCCACATGCCATGTTGGCCTTGTCCCTGGGGCCACTCTGATATGGTGATTGAGACTGGGCATGGTGGTGTGCATCTGTAATCCCAGGGCTTGGGAGGCTGACAACAGGAAAATCACTATGAATCTCATCTAAATAGTGAGACCCTGGAGACCCATAGCTCAGCGGTAGTATTTCATAATTTAATAAATGGGAGATACTGCTGGAAAACATGAGAATTTTTATTAGGTTAACTTGACTCAGTTGGACTTCAGTACAAAAAACAGAGCAATGAAGAAAAGTTCCAAGTTTTATACATATGTCAGGATTTTGGCCTGTATGGTGGCGCAAAGCAGGTTGGGTTATAGACAAAGGCAATTATTTGCAGAGTAACAGTTTTGTAACCTATTGAATCTTGGGGACAGGATACCATAAACCTAGCTGCTATGGATGGCAGAGGGTGTTACATTTATTCTTATCAGAAACAGCACAGCAGTCAGCCTGGAAAAAAAAAAAAAAAAAAAAAAAAGATCCTGGTGGTAAGAAGATGCCCCAAGATAGTAAGAATATTGTTGTTAACTTTCTCTGTTACCTCACAGCCCCATGTACTTTTTGCTTGTTTGTTTGTTTTTTCTAGTACTAGTGACTGAACTCAGGACTTTGTGCTTGCCAGGCAAGTGCTTGTTGTACTTAGCTATCTCCCAAGACCAGGACTATGTACTTTTAAGGAGGAGACTTCGAGGGAAAATTGCACCTGGTTTTCTTCTGAGTTTTGCTCTGTGAGTGTGTGCGTGTGCGTGCGTGCGTGCGTGCGTGCGTGTGTGTGTGTGTGTGTGTGTGTTTGAGACAGGATCTATCTATGCAGTTCAGGCTGGCCTTGAGCTCACTTTTGTAGCCCAACTTGCACCAATTCTTCTACCTCAGCCTCCAAAGTGCTGAGATATCAGGCATGCAGCACCACACCTGGCTTGTTTTTCTTTTTGAGCTCTAGCTTAGCATGCAAGAGGCTAGATTCTTTCTTCAGAATATCAAAAGTAAGAAAAATATATAAAATTACACAGTGCATAATTTAAATTGACAAAAATTGTTAAAATTGTGTTTTAAATGGGGCATGAAGAAATAAAGGAGAATATGAGAAAGACAGATGAGAAAACCGCTTCCTGAAATTTGGTCAACATTGTACTCTAAAAGGAGAAGTGGAGAGAAGGAGGGAAGCATAAGAAGCAACTCCAGCAGCAGCATTTCTTACAGAATCCTCTGAAGGTAAGAGCTGGGAGAGAAATAGGTTATTTAAGTAAGTGAAACCACAAGACTGAAGCAGGGTGAGATGTCAGGAGAAGCTGTATTTCTGAAAGCAGACTCTACACATCACAGCAAAACATGACCATAGTCATAGTTCATAATAAGTACCTAGCCAGAATGCACTATTGAGCTCTTAATTTGCAAAGCAAATAAGCAAGTGCAATTTTATGAATGGCTGTTGGAAGTTGAATAGCTCATCAGAAATTGGTATTTTATAAAACTATTCAAAATTTTGATTTTATAACCATTTTCACATTATTGCACTACTAATCTCCATTGGTTTATTGAAAGGAACAGGGTTTGTGTGATCAATTTTGCATTTTTATATCAGATAATCTGAGCAACTGCATTGAAGACAATGACATATAACAAGCTTTGGTAATTTTCTGTCACCTTGTTTTGAAATTTGGTATCACTTATTATTTTTGTCTTCTTTTGTTTTTGTTTTTATTGTTGTTATTTTGGTTTATTGTCTCTTTAAAATCAGGGGCCAGGGAGACAGCTCAGGGGCATAAGTGCCTTTCTGGTAAGTGCAAGGCCCTGAGTTTGATCCACGGTTCCACAAAAAAATCAATCAATCAATTGATCAGTAAATAGATAAAATAACAAAATATCCATTCTACTTTGAAATTAATGTTTTCCAAAGGTTGTGAATGATTTTTATCATGATAGAATCCGATTAAAATCCTAATATATTTTTCCTCAGCAATTAACTACTATAAAATGAAAAGCTACAAAATACAAAATTTTGTTTTATTCATAATATTAAAAGTCCTCTGTGAAAGAAATGGCTTATATAACTGCTTAGTTGCTTTAGAAAATATTTGCTTGAGATATTGGCTTCCTTAATTTTTTTTTAAAGGTTTCGAGTGTTCTAATTCTCTCATTAATATGATTTTACTCACCTTACAGTTATCACTGCTAATAGTTATTGACTACATACATGTGGTAGTCAGCTTTATTAGAACTTTCAATAACAACCTTATGTTGAAGATATCTTTATGACATTATTTCCAATCAAGAATTTTTAAATTCTGATAATTTAAGTTGCTTTATGAAGGTAATATTTATAAACATAATAAATACTGAATCTGAAAGTCAAAACCAATTAATATAGCGGTGGTAGCTACAGATTACCTCCATTTGCTACAATCTATTTATATAGTTTTTCATTTTTATTTCTTAGCCTGTGGATATTTGATTTATTATAACTCATCATGTTAAGGTGTTCCTATATTTTGTGTTGAAGGAAATGATTCAAGTATTAAAATATTTTCTTAAAGTAAAATATAATTTAGATTTATCATGTTTTAAGGAGGACCACCCACTCGGGACCCCCCTTCTGTCCCTCTGTTGGACAGGAGCTTTCTTTCCCCCAATAAATCTATTCCTTTCATAAAAAATAAAGTAAAATAATGTTTTAAAAATTTTCTTCATTTATGCTCTATTAACAGTAAACATAGACAGTCATTTTAATCACTTTCCCACTGTCGTTTTAGTGACAAGCTTTCTTCCTGGACACTCATGAGCCTGACCTTGAAGTGGGTGCTAGAGAACAGCCTTACGAAATGGCTCCTTATGACAAGGACATCACTGAGAGATGAATAGGAATTTAATAGGGAACACAGTGTTACTTTGGAAGCCTCATGGTACAGTGTGTGAGTAGCTAGGTACAAGAGCACCAGGTAATCATGGGAGTACACGGTGCTAAGTGATGTTCAAGGGATAAGAAATGTCAGGCACTAGCATATTGCAAGTTAATTTAGAAATTTTCACTCTTTCAAAGTACTTTGGGTTGACAGTAAGTACATAGTTTTCAGATCTTTCATTTTAGAAACGTTTTGATTGGCCTGGTGACATAGCTCAGTGGCTAAAGCACCTGCTTTGTCAAGCCTAGACAGGTGCAGAGGATCACTGTTCTATCCCTGGCACCACATGCTGAACCAGGCCTAACCCCAAGGTGGGGTGAGTTGGCTAGAAAAAAGAAACATTCTGATTATAGTGAGAGTAATGGGAAAGAGAGAGGGAAAGACAGAATAGGGACAGCAGTTTAGAAGATTCATATACTGATACTAGAGAGAAAGGTTGCCTAAACTAAGTATAGGAAATGAAGGTACAGATATGTTTGAGCACCGTGTAAGAAAGTGAATGAATAAAACTCAGTGGCAAATCAAGAATAACTCATAAAAGGAAAAACGGATTGTAAATTGCAGGTTTTATAAACTCAGTTGGTAATATGTAATCACAAAATGAACTAGAAAACTTCGGTGGATATATGTTGAGTTTTCGTGATTAGGAAGAGATAAAAGTTCATTCCTTGTGAGTTTAAGTAAGTCTTTTAAAAGTCTGGAGTTTCTTAAAGTGGTCTGAGTCACTCCTAAAGATTTGGGAATAGTAAGAAAATATTTGTTGCATGAAACAATGCAAGTGGAGGCGTCTGAGAGAAATGAGTTCTCACACCTTAACGTGGAGAGATACTCACAAGATCAGCAATATATATATTATAACATAATGCCTAAAACTGATAAAGGAAGATCATTTTTAAAACTTTACTTCTAATAGCAAAGCTTCCAAATGCCAAATTATTCCATATCCCCAGCCTTTCACAGTTGACTGTTAGGATATATCAACCTTGGATGAGGTAGTGTTCAAGAGTCATACTATTAAAATATGATAATTTTACCAGTTTAAGAAAATAAAATTTTTATGTGAGGTTCAACCCTAAGCAACCTATACGGAGAAAAAATTTTGAAGTCAGCAGAGCAACCTGAAATTAAAAATAGGTTTTCTTTTATTGTATTAGAATCAAGAGGCTTAAGTTCCTGCATTTAGATCTCAGTAGAACTTCATTAACAATATAATTCTAGAGCAAGTAAACTTAGTAGTAAATACTTAAAAAAATATTGTGGGGATATTTCAGTAAGAAATAAAAATTGTGCAAAAGTGTAAGCCTGATTGCATTGAGTTTCTGCTGCTCTATTTTCCCTTAAGGAAGGATGTAATTTATGCATTAATTAATTAATCACTTAATCAATGTATTTTGAGACAGGCTTTCATTATGTAGTGCAGGCTGGCCTCAACCTCACAATCATCCTATTGCCTCAAGGTTCCTGAGTGCTGGGGTTACAGGAGAGTGCCACCGTGCCTGATGCTATATACAGTGTTAAAAATGAAACCAGAAGAGCAATGTTTTGGTTCTTAGCTATTAGTCACTAATTCATTCACTTGACATTTTAGTTTTACTTTTAAAAAATCAGTGCCTTTTTAGTTATATTTTCTAAATACACAAAACAGTCTTGATCATGCTTTTCTTTCTCTTACATGCCATTTCATGATTTGATAGTGATTTTAGATAGCATTTATCAGTTTCTTTAGCTCTACCACTCTTTCATCATCACAAGTAACCAACAAATGATTTTATATATAAAGTTCTGCGAAATGCATTTGCTATGATTTACATCTAAGATGCACCTTCGGAGTCTCCTGTTTGAAAAGTGATTGGAGGGCATGAGAGACAGTTCAGCTGTCTAAGCCCCTACCTAGCAAACATAAGGACCAGGGTTTGCTCTCTGGTGCCACAGTGGCGGCCCCCACCCTGGGGAGAGATGTCTACCACCAAAATTGGATGTAGTGTCATATGCCTGTAATCCCAGTGCTGGGGAAGCTGAAACAGGAGGCTCAGTACAAGTCCGAGCTAAGGGTCTCCCAGTGAGACTGTACGAATTACATGAATAAAAAACATTTCAAAAAAAAAAAATAACAGAAAGGTGACAAGAGAGGGCAGGGAGATAGCTGAGGGGCACAAGTGTCTGTCTGGTGAGTGCAAGGTTCTGAGTTCAATCCCCCATTCTGGAAAAAAAAAAAAAAAAAAAAAAAAAAAAAAAAAAAAAAAAAAAAAAAAAAGAAAAAAAGAAAAAAAGAAAGGTGACAGGATTCGGGGATGACTGTAATCTTCAGTGTATTCCCTGATTAATGAGGTCATATGCTGCTAAGAACAGAGGCGTGATTTGTGACCGGTCATTGAAAGCATCCCTCGGAAGGATGCATGCTTGCCTCCGGTTCCTCCTTTATCTGTTCCCTGGCTCTCAAGGCTTCCACAGCTGTCCTGCACCCAGGTCCTGCCACCATGACTCCTTCTGTTGGAGCCTGAAGACCAAGGGATGAAACTCTGAAATGTTTCTTTCTTTAAATGGTGGGTGCTGGGTGCTTAGAGACGGGAATATGGCTAACACATTCTTAAAGCCAACAATGTTATTATGTTATATTTCTTGGCATTATCATTATGTTTTGGCTTGCTCTAATCGACTTGTTTTCCAACAATTGCAAATAGCAGCAGAGAAAATAATGCATGATTAAATAATGTTTTCAACTGTATTTTTCTGAAATAATAAGAATTTAAGCCTGCAATTATAAATCACTCTTTAAGGTTTATTTTGGCCCTGATTCTCATGTATAAGCCTTGCCAACTTCAGGCATATCCATCTTTTTGGCTGGATCTAACAAATAAATCTTGTGGCAGTGAAAAACTCCCAAGGATAAAGCGGCATGTTTTATTTGTGCAGGAGATTTCATTCTGTTAAAGCTCCTACATTATGTGATTCCTTTTGCTGGATTTCAGAATAAAATGGGACATGCTTAGGAGTGCGACAAAATCTAGAGTTAGCAATCAAAACCCTCATGGTTTGGCATTTCTCCAATTTTCTTTCAGTTCATAATTTCAGATAAACTTCATGCATTCCATCTCTGAGATAGGTGATAATAATTACGATTACATAGTGCTTATTGTATACAAGTGATTGCTTAGGTACTTTATTCTTATTCCTGAAATAGGTATTTTAACTTACGTTGTAGGTCCTAGCATTATTTCCTTTTCTTATGTAGTGCAACGCTGGCCTTGTGCTCATATTTGTAGCCCCCAGTCTGGTCTCCAATTCCCATTGAGCATGCTGTCTCAACTGCCCAAGTGCTGGGATTATAGGCTTGCACCATGATGCCTGGTTAATAATGGCAGAAATGAGATTTAATTCCAGTGAATTATTTAGCCTTACAGAGAAGGAGAAGAATTAATTTGTTCCAAATACATAGAGAACAATTCCAGGAGTTTCCAATCTTTGATTTTACACAGGACTATCTTCCCATAGGGGTCCTGGGCTTGGAAGTTATAGCATTGTTTTCTTAAACTACTTTAGACACAATATAACATAAACCATATTATGGATTTCCAAAGGTAGTCTATATACAAAAGAAATGTCATTACTTAATTTGAAATATGTTTTAATTCAATAACAATTCAAAAGTAGCACTGATGTATCAGCTAGTGGCATTACTGCTGTTACTTCTCTTTTAAATTAAATGCACTTTGTTCAAACAAAATATTCTGATTGGCCCAATTTAGCCTAAAGGAAGGAATATGTGGGGCAAGAAGTGATGTGAAGAAAAAGTTTCTACATTCAGTCTGCAACAGAGAGCAAGTACTCGAAGATAAGGGAAGAACGTTAGGTGTCCAGCTGGGTGCAAGGCAAGATAAAAGCTTTATCTGAATTACAAAGAAAAAGTAATTTTAGCAGTCTGGAAGACTTAGACCATCTCAACTGACATCTCTGTTTTTGTCCAGAGCTGTAAGACAGGTCTTTTAATTCAGCAGTAGCTTGTTTTGTCAGAACTCTCCATCTGACTGAGCACTCTTGGCAGTCAGCCAGAGCGCCCTGGAAAATGTACAGGAGTGGTTTTATTCCTTGACACATGTATTTAATGGTTTAACCATTCAATTGCTTTTTAATCATAATGCATGCTCTTGGATTCCTCACAATTTCTCCAGGCACAAAAATTAATTCTATGCACATTATGAATAATATAGTATCTATGAAGAAGATGTCAGAAGAAGTCCTTAATCTGTCAGACAATGTCCAAACTGATTGTCTCAGAGAAGTTACACAAGTATTTGTTAAAACTCTATAACGAAACACTGTAAAATAGAATTAAAATTTGCATATGTGAAAATATCATTTTCATGATGCATCATACTGTTTACAAAATAACTGTGTACACTTTTGCATATATCTTATATAATACATGAGTCTTTTTCATAGTTTTTGAGAATAAATATTTTTAAAAATAGAAATACCAAGATTTATTTAGTAGTGTAAAAATGTGTTGAATACTCCAAAATACACAAGAGTAGGTAAAATTATTGTGATATAGTCAGGTAGTGGACAGCATATAGCAGTACTCTCAGATAAAGGATAAACAAAATCAGATCTAACATTGTCAATAAATACATTCATTAAACTGGTTTTCAGTCTTTTACAGTTCACATAAAAATGAAGTAGGACATGAGTAAATTGTTTCAGCTGATATTTTCTTTTCTTATTTTTACAAAATTTAGTAAGTAGCATCAACTGTTTTTATTTCAGAGTTTCTGTAGGATAAGAAGATAAAACACATTGTAGTACATTCCCAATAATTGATACAATGCCTATTTTTGTCCTCACAGTAGTACGCAGAATACAGGGTGTAGACGTGATGATTTTTCTAACCATTATTGGTACAAAAAATTATCATTGAACTGAGAGAGCAGCTGTATACATAGCTTAATGTTCCATAATTGTACTGGGTTACTGGCAAAACTGGCAATGTTAGAAACTGTTGATTTAAGCCTTTTATAGCTCAGCATACTAATCTAGCTTTATATTTTATGCCTCATGGTTAAACTTTCCTGATGGGCAGGCAAGGACAAGTTAAAGCAAGACCTATATAACAAAACATAACTTTTACATCTCGCAAGGTCAGTCAAATCATCTCAGGCTTTACTTTGCAACCATGTACAGTGCTTTGTAGAACTATTGTCAGTATCAGCCATCTGGATGAGTCATGGCCATTGCTTGACCAGTTTGCTCTCTGTGAAAGCCTGAGAGAACGTTTTCTCTCTAGGTGACTCTTCTTAGGCATACCATACCGCTTCAATGCTTTTCCTTTTTAGCCCCATAATCTCCTTAAACAGAAAATTTGGGAAACACTGAGTTATAGTATGCTATAGCACAGGTTCTCTTATGTACTGAGTCCTCACTGACCTTGAAGGGTGTAGTGGTTGATACAATGTGTCAACTTGGCTGAATGACTCAGCAGCCCGGTTCCCTGTTGATGGGAGCCCCACTCTGGGGTACAATTGGTTCTTCCCTGGAGTATCACCCGGGCCTGCCTAGGATATGATTGGATTTCTCCCTAGAACGGGATCAAGGGCCCGTCCTGAGGTATGATTGGTTCCACCCTAGGGCGCAATGAGTCCACGTCAGAATGACTGAGCACAAAAGGACTTTTTAAAGGGCTGAAGGAGGAGTCAACACTTCACTTCGACGGAGAAGCTTCGGTCTTCGCATTCAGACTGGACTTCATCGTCTGGCTTGCAGCGCAGACTCTTCGGCCTCCAGCTTAGACCTCTCGCCTTCCGCCGCAGACTCTTCAGCCTCCAACTACAGAAACTTCAGTCCTCCATTACGGACCCGTCAGCCGACAGAGACTTACATGGAGTGCTGCAGTGAGTCCAAGCCTCGGGATTGAATCCTTCAGTCCGGAGTGTGCAGACGCCCTGTGCGCGCTTCCTCATCTGACT
>PVJA010057077.1:0-10552 GCA_004027025.1 Myocastor coypus
GACAGAGACTTACACGGAGTGCTGCAGTGAGTCCAAGCCTCGGGATTGAATCCTTCAGTCCGGAGCGTGCAGACGCCCTGTGCGCGCTTCCTCATCTGACTCTGTGGCTATTGTAAGCCAATCTTATAATTTCTTATAGATTGTATATTTGGTGTTAATATCCATTCCTTATGTTATATCTATTCTGTTCCTCTAGTAAAACCCTGACCGATACACTTGTCTACCTGAAAAACATGACCTATGACAAGACAGTCCTGATACTAGCCACTCAATCTTAGAATTTACTAGGGAGTAATGCATAGACATAAAAATACCATTAATAATATCTGCTGTCCATTGGTCTCTGCCTATACTCTTACTTAATTCTCACATACGTTGTGATATTTCCACTTTTTAGAGGGGCCGGAACAAACAGACTCAAGAACACAGAGTTGAAAGAGTGGAAGCCAGGATGTGAATGCGTCTTAGCTGCTGTTCTCTACAAAGTCCCGGGCCTCAAGGAGTTCACATGCCAGTAGAGAAGCTGACCCAAACAACTGGCTAAAATGAAATGCGGCCATTCCTATAACGTGGGCTTGCAAAACATGCCATGGTAATTGAGAAGAGAGAGAGAGAATGTAACTAATATTTCTTTAGAGGGAGAAGAACATGGAGGATAGGGGAAAAGCCTCAAGGACTTTTTGATCATGCGAATGTTAGATGCTTCCAAGCAAAAAGCATTGCCTCTCTTTCTCTTTTCCATTTCTTTATTAAAAATAATGTGTAGATAAGGTAGGAATAAGGAGAGTGGAAGTACAGGACAGAATAACAACAAGGAGCAGATTCAGGAAGCATTGGTTTAGATCATTTTTTTTCCACACTTAAACTTCAATATTTTTTCTAGAGGCAAAAAGGGATTACTAGAGAAAGTTTGATTAAAAGAACCACACAAAGAGATTGAATTTTACGATGAAATTCTCATTTTAGTATGGATGATTAATTGGATTAAATTTAGAAATGGGTAGACACATATTTAATATAAAATAACAAAAGGATTAATTGAAATTATAATTTCATTCCTCGTTTGCTTCTTCTATTATCTTAGGCAACTTGTTTTAGTCACAGCAAAGCAGTATATGCTATGCAAAACAGTACATACAACAGTAGTGATAACTAACATTTATAGAACACTTACTATGTAGATGATCATTTAATCTTCACAAAATTACATTGTAAGGTGTTTTTTATTTGGTAAAGGGGCTAAAAGGTCTCACTCCATACATCGGACTCTGATCTGCCTGTGTTCAGCCCCCCAAGAGCTGGGATTACAGGCGCACGCCACCACACCGTCTCAGTCACCGTCTCAGAGCACCCAAGGGGATTGAACCCCAGCCACTGTATGTGCCTAAGCCAATGTTTTAATCTGCTGAGCTATTTGGCCAGCCAAGAATTATTATTTTTATGGAGTGGAGACCTGACAATGAATTCAGCCATGATTATATAACTATTTGGTAGTAAAACTGGAACTGAAGCCACAGTGGTCCAGTTCTAACCAGTAGTAGCACAACTTCTGAGCAACAGCTCGGTGGCAGCTGACCCTGAAGCCGATATTTTCACTTAATTTAGAAAAGGTGGCAGCATGGATGGAGTGCTGAGATGTCGAGGGAAAAGGACTTGGCCCAAATGAAAGGCTTGGTGAAGTCTTTTTTGAGGAGATACTACGTGAATAAATCTCGAAGAATGGATATCTTCCATGTATTCATTCACAAAACATTTTGAATGTCTCTGGAATCAGGCATCCTCTTAGGATCATGAGAGCAGTGGCTTTTGCCACTAGAGTCAGAGGCTGTAAATTGTAAGGTTAGTAAAAATAATTGTCAGGGGCCAGCGAGATGGCTCAGTGGTCTAAAGCGCCTGCTTAGGAAAGCTGAAACAACTGTAGGGACCATGGTTCAATCCCCCTGCACTACGTGCTGTGCCAGCCCCACCCCCAGGGCAGGCTAGGCCAGCCATAACATTAAAAAATAATAAAATAAATAAAAAATAAAAATAATTTTCAGCTTAGATCACATTATTAGATCAAAGGTCTATGGTTCCAGACAAGCTCCTTATAGTAGCGTTATCCTCCAATCCAGAGAGGTAAAGTATAAACCAAGTCCCAAAGGGGAAGCGTTATCCAGGTGAAAGTGGGAAATGTGATGTAAAAAGGACCCCTCAGGCCTAGGGAGAAACATGAGATGTGTCATAGTGTGGCAGATGCCAACTGGTGCTCAGCTTGTGACACTTGGCTGAACTGAACCAGTGCGTGGCTGGGTGTGGGAGGCCCCCCTGAGGACGGCTGCTGGCAGCAGAAGAGACAGCACAGGAGGGGCTGTCAGGGGAGCTGGTGGAAACTGGGAAGCTGCAGGAAGCTGCTGGAAGCTGCTGGTTCTCTTGGGTTATTCTGCCAGAGAACCTCAGCACATTGGCCTTCCTGGACAACCTGGCTGTCCTCGTCAGAAGAGGAGCTTGGAACTGCATCACCACTGAGAATGTCTGTGACTCATTGTGGGAGCTCTGGTCTTCACCTTGAATATTGCTTCCTGGCTCAGAGGATAAGATGAGGCACTGCTCACTCTCCTGGAGAAGCGTTGGCTTTCCTGATAGGAACTCAGCTTTCCTCATCATTGGAGGAGCTTGGGACCTCACTGTTGCTGAGAATGGCTATGGCATTTGCAGGGAGCTCTGATTCTTACCTGGAGCGCTTTTTCCTGGCTCCAGTGCAGATCCCTCGCCTGCTGGCAGAGATCCTTCATCCTACCAGCATAGACTTTCTAGTTTCCACCACTGACCTTTGGGGCCTTCTCAGTATAGACTGGTGAAGTAGGCCTGCATGAGACCTTGTTATGAGCTCTTGGCTTCCATCGGGACTCATAGGAGGCTCTGCTGTGAGTTCTAGGACTTTAACTGGACTCACCAGGCTATTAGGATCTGGGCCCTTATCTTGGAGTCTTCAGTCTCTGGCATGTGGACAGATTTCCTGCATGCTTCTAGGTGATTCTTTGAGTGATTCATTATAAAATAATCCTATAAAATGTGTCCTGCATTGCAAAACTCCTACGCAAGATGCAAGGAGGTCTGAGAGCACAGGTATTATAACTTCATGGAATCTGATGACACTACAGAGCAATAGAATCACCATGCTAAGAGGCAGTCCTAACCCTTGAGCAGTTCATGGACATCATGTGGGCTGTGGGTACCATTAGCAAGAATGTGAAAGTCTGATTCACAACTTATTATGCTTACTTTAGTTCCTGGACCAGAATGAAGGTGGGAAAACAGTGGGCAGAAGTGGTTTAATCTTCAGTATATTTTGGAAATTATAATTCATAAGATTTGGTGATTGATTGCTTAGCAGGATTGAATAAGGAAACAGTAACTTGATAGCTCATCCATTTCTAAATTTGATGACTGGAGGGATGGTTGTTTCAAACTGGGAACATTACATCAAAACTAGAAGAAGACAGAGGGAAGGGTGTGAGACAGCAAAGGAGTGGAGAGATTAGAGATATAATTGGGACACAGTGAGTGTGAAACTCCTGTTTGCTCTCTAAAGTGAAAGTCAATATATAGTTTGACACACAGAAGTAGAAATGTTATCTGACTGAAGACACAGATTTGAAAACCTCTGGACAATGGATAAGTAAAGTTATGAATTTGTTTAGGGAGGGAGAATAAGTGGGAAGAAAAGAGGAACTTGAAGGAAGGGCTGAAGAACATTTCAGACTTGGATGCATTCTCAAATAAAGAGACAGGAGTTTGCAAGAGAGTCATAAATTAAAACTGAGCAAGACAGCACTGCAGAGAATTTGGAGGTGGAAGAAGTTGTTTATGTCATTTTTTGACATGAGAAAAAGTGGAACAAACAATAAAATGTGTTAAATTTGACCCCCCGGGATAATACCAGCTTCTGTGGGACATGAAGGGTGGTTGCTGTGGGAAAGGAAGACAAGGCTTTGAAACAACTGGCTGTGAAGAATATGAGAGGCTAACTGGAGCTGGGGAAGGGCCAGGGAGGCATGTTGATGTGAGTGGTTTTTGTTTGTTTTGCAATGGAATATTCTAGATGGTGTTTGACTATTCCAATCAGGGTTTACCAGGCAGAGAAAGGTGAGTGCTTATAAGTCAAGCTCTGCTTTCCCCACCGAGGAAAAAGGAGTTGTTTCAAAGAATGAGATCAAAGAGAGAAAAGAAATCACAAAGATCAAAATTTTCTTGGAAGGAGAAAGAGAACATGACCAGAAAATATATTGCTCCAATGATCTTGATAAATCTTTCTCCCAGAGTCAGTGATTTCTCTTAACTCCAAATAAATCTTTGGTAATTTTTACAGTCATTAATTCTTCACCATGAGATCTATGGTTCTGAATGTGGTTAATAGCCAAAATTTTATTTTAAGTAGATTATCAGTTCAGTATGAGACATGTTCAACGTACCCTGAGAAAGCATATTTTCTAGCCTGCATTTCTGAATCATTAAACTGACCTCCATATTATAAGAAAATCCATCTTTAAAAATAATTCTAGAGTCCCATTTTCTGAAAACTCAAAGAATTAACACAGGTTGCTAGCTCTCTTTGCTGACCCAGTGTTTGATAAGCCACAGAAACGAGGTAACATTTTTCTTCTGAAAAATTAACAACAAAGAAAACCCCCAAGGAGGTCACTGTTGGCCTCTTCCTTGCTGGGAAGTGGAAAGAAAGCGGTTCTGGTCAGCACCTAGTCATGAGGACAGAGCAGCCTCCGACTCCCACAGTGAGGGCGCCACAGCCCCAGAACTCACCACCCCCACTCCCCCTCCTACCCCTCACACCTGCCCCAGTCCTCTCCTACCTCCCCCCCACCCCCACACCCGAGGGGCGTGATCCGATGCACACAGACTGAGAAATCCCGGTGGCCTGTCACTGAGGAGTGGATAATTAATCATGGTGAGTGCACGCATGCTATGAAACACTGTGCAGGGGTTAGAAGCCATAATTTGGACATGCAGTTGCCATTTTGGATGGATTTCAATATATCCCTAAATTTTGATAATTTTTTAAAGAGAATATAAATAATCTAAAAAATTAGAAATGAACAAGGTGATAAGAATTCAATAATGGGGCTGGAGAGATAGCTCAGTAGAATAAGTGCTTGCCTGGAAGCACCAGGGTCTGAGTTCAATCCCCAGTTCTGCAATAAATAAATAAATAAATAAATAAATAAATAAATAAAAATAAAAATAAAAGAGAGAGAATTCAATAATGGTTATTATATTACATATTGTTGTTGTGTTCAAATTATTTATTCAGATTACCAGATATAAGCATGAAAAATTGGTCAAAAAATAAAAATTAAAAAATGCAAGCACTAACTGTTCCTTTCAGTAGACTAGCAGATAACCACAGTACAATTATCCAAGCTAATATATATATATATATAATATATATATTATATATATATTCGTCTTAGACACTTTTTACTTGTTGCTGGGACAAATACCCGACACTCAAAATGAAGGAAGGAAAGGTTTATTTAGCTCACAGTTCATGGAGGTTTCAGTCCATATTCGGCTGGCCCAAGGCTGAGTAGAACAGGGCAGAGTGAATCCAGTTCATGGCAGCAGAACAGCAACAAAATGGTGGCAGAGGCAGCCAACCAAACAGGGCAGCAGAGCAACAGCTCCAGCTTTAATCTGTGTCTCTATCACTCTTTATATTACATTCAGGCTCTCCGTCTTAGGATATCCACCCTAGACCACACTCATAGTCTCAGCCTTACTTAGACCGATAATCCATCAGTACTAAAACACAATCCCAGGGATCATGAATCAAGTCTCAATCTATAAGTGTGTGTGTGTGAGAGAGAGAGAGAGAGAGAGCTTCCTTTTCTATTTTCCTGAATTTTAAAGAGTATAAAAAACAAAAGTAGAACTATGACCTGTACTACAATGCTATTTACAATTTTTTTCTTTATTGGTGGTGCTGGTTATAATGCTATTTATAGTAACAAGCATGAAAATATTCAAAACAATATTTAACAAGGTTAGAATATTCTGGTGAAGCTGTCTTAAAAATTAGTACCTGGGAAAAAGAAGAAAGAAAAGCGCAGAAGAAAAGAGCTGAGAGACTGCTGGTGGAAGTGATAGGTAAGCAAAGAAAACTAAAAGGTGACTCGTAGTGACAGTGCCACAGAGCTAAACCTCGGATTAAATCGTCCCTATACCGCTATCAGTGCAACAAATAAAAAGAGAATCAAAAACAACTGAACAAAATGCACAGTGAATTATTTAAATAAATTTAGAGCGATTTGAGGAAGATGGAAAACCTCCCATAATACACTTGAGTAGCGCAGAGGTGTCCTTCTGAGCGAGCTGGCAGGAGCAGAAGCTCGGCAGCCTCTCCTCCGGGCACTGTGAATTCACAAAGACCTCCTGAGTTCCTCCGAAAGGCTCAGAGTAAGGGGCAGATGGGGCACAAAGTAAGACTTTGAATGAAGTGACCTCGTGTTGAAAAACAGGAAATTTGACAGAAGGGTTAGAACACATCTCAAAACTTGAAAGAACTGATCACGCACCAAGCTTGCTTGGAGGCTGCTTTCATGTGTCACACAATATTCTTGAGAGACCAGTACCTAAATGCACTGCCAGTTAACAAATACAGTAAATCTACACGCTGAAATATTTTACTAAATTAATATTTTACGCTGGCACTGAGTGTCAGTCTTGACCCAAGTGATGCCATGACTTTGAAGAGAACAAAGGAAGGTTAACACCGCCCTTCATGCGCAAGTTTTCTGTTCTGACAGCACAAAGGAATGAAATACTTTCTCATCTGCGCTAGCAGTTGTCAGGGAGGTTCTTCTATTCTTTCATTGGTGCACAGTAAATTGAGTCTTTTCAACAGTAATGCAATTGGGAACTTTAAAGATAATTAAGAAACATAAAATATGTCACTCTTCTCAAACATTCTTGGGATATGAGTTTTAAACTCTCTCTTTCAGGAACATTAGTGTAAGTTTCAGTCTATACTCTTGTAATTCTTAAAAGTGTATCACTGAAAAAAGTATATATGTAATATCTAATAATTGCATAGAAAAATAGAATGTTTATGTTTTTATAAATATTTAATAAGAGCTGTACTTGAAATATATTGCTGACCCATGAGCAAAATTATTTTAATAGGTTGATGTAGTATTGCAAAAGATGCAAAGAGGACAAAATAAAAATGAAGCCTTCTGCCTGCCTCTGGTATAAATGTGGCATCCTGTTTTCTGCTGACCATCTGGAAGGTCACAGCTAACACAGAGGGATGTGGGTTCCTACCTGGCCCTAGTGGCCCACCCAGCTACGCCGATGCCAGTGCAGCCCATACCAGCACCTGCGCCCACTCCTGCAAGTCTGTGTGGTCTCTGTGAGATTTCCACAGCTCCTCCCTATGTTACAACACAGAAGAAGAAGTGCTGTGACTGAAGCCAGGGTCATCAGAGAAGAGCATCCATGCCTCAGCTCCAGTTCAGAAAAGCAAATTTCATGGACGTTGATCTGGGCAAAACCTCTCTTCACATTGCAGTCTTATTTATAACCCATTAGACTTTCCTCATCTATTCGGCAACCCACAACCACATTGTGCAACAATTGGGTCTATTAGCAAAGGAAATAGATATTCCAAATTCAGAGATACTGAACCTCAGAAGTTGAGCTCTCCATTTATTAAGGAAAGGGAACTCCAAGCACTCAATACCTGACAGGGCCCCTCTGAGCCGAGGCACTGTGCACCTCCTCTTACCACAGTTCTTAGCATCCACCCATGGTGGAAGTTGAATGCTGAGGTCGCGGCAGTCCTGCAGAACATTCATGGAAATAACCCAGCAGCCAAGCTGTCGCTCTGCCTACTTACAAATACAATGTTGTGTTGCGGTAAAATAAAACAAAATGCAGTCATGCAGGGAAGGCTGATCAAACCTGGTAAACAGGTTAGAAATATCTGAAACCAACCCAGATTCAATCCCTGGTACTGCTTATAAATAAATAAATAAATATTAAAAATAGATATTTGATTAATAAAACCCAGACTGGTGTTAAGCACACTGAATATCTCTAACACTTAGCAGCTTCCTGTATGCTAAGCTGAGAGCTTTAACCCCAAGGAGAGTGTGCTGTCTGATGTCACAGGCAATGTCTCCCTTCAAGTGTACAATGCCAAGGCAGTTCACCCACATGAGACATCAAGATGGAGACTAAGTCTTCCTTGCCTCTGATTCCAGGTAAGGGGAGCAGGCTCATCTTTTTTTTTTTTTTTTTTTCCTTTGGAACTGGGGATTGAACTCAGGCTCTTGCATTTGCCAGGCAAACGCTTATTCTCCTGAGCTCTCTCCCTAGCCCATAGCCCACCTTTCTTGAGTCCCAGAGTGCTAGATTCCTTCAAAATAGGAATAACTAACTGTCTCGGTTACTCTTCTGTTGTTGCCGGGACAAGTACCTGACACCCAAGAAGGAAGGAAAAGTTTATTTAGCTCACGGTTACTGGAAGTTTCAGTCCATATTTAGCTGGCTCCAAGGCAGAGATGCACAGGGCACAGAGCAACTAACCTTTCGTGGTGGCTTCAAAGAGCAAAAGGGAGGAGGAGCAGTGGCAACAGAGAGGAAGTCTGTGTCTCTGTCTCTCTTGCGTTCCATTCAGGCTCTCTGCCTCAGGCTGGGTGTAGCACTCACACCTGTAATCCCAGCAGTACTCAGACCCACAATCCAAGCTTTGCATCACCCATAATCCCAGTAGATCATGAGTTAATCCCAAACCCTAGAAGTCCCTGCCCCATGACTATGGGAGGCTTTGGGGGACACCAAGAGACGAACCATGACAATAACAAAAGGTGTAATTTGAGAAAATTACCCCTTGCAATTGCAACTTTCAGACATCACAGATAGAACTGTGTTTTAAATCTAAGGTTGTTCCTAATTAGTATAATGAGCTGGGGGAGGGCAGCTCTTCAACTTTGTAGGACGCAGTGTGCCAACCTAGAAACGAGAAGTTTACATTAGGTAATTTCTAGGATATTTTCTAGTTTTCATTTTTATCCATTTCTTTATTCAAAGGTTAAATTTAATGATCATTTAGTTTGTGTAATAAATGCATCAGAAGTATGTTTGTCATAAAGAAGGCTAAGTATAATTACTTTATTCTTTAAAAAAGCACAATATATTTATTGGGAGAAAGAAAACTTGCATCTTAGAGAGGGACAGAGGGAACCTAAGAGGGTTTCCCAGGACCCTGCCTTTTCTAAGTTTTTTTACAGAGCAAAACTATGAGGTGAGGGGGGTCTAAGGCAGGAAACTTCAGAACTGGGCATGAGGTGGGACAAAGCTATGGTTAGCCAATGAGATTACAAGTATAATTGCTCAGGTAAAGTTGATGAAATTGGGATTAAATGGGGACAAATCCATGCAGAAAGTGGGCATGACTAGAGAACAGGGACTTTTCCTGTAGGGCTTTGGGTTACTGACTCCTCCTGGAGTTTTCAAGGAGATAGGTAGCTGGCCATTTACTATTAAATGCAAAGCCAAAAAAGCTACCACATAAGTTTTATATATTACCCAAAGTACCCATTTAACATTACAAATATCATGTTAAGGTTGTACAAAAATAGTTATCAAGGATTATAGAAGGATAAGAAAAAAAGTAATTACTTTTTTGAGAGACCTATCTACCGATCTTAGAGAAAATATTTTTGGATGATACATGAAGGATGAGTTATTTCTTGCAGATTGGCTCAAATTGTTCCCTACATCACTTCCAATTCTGTGATTCTGAAAAAAGTTACTGACATTTCACCATCACCTGTTAACCAAAGAAGTATTACCATTATTAAAAATAATGAAAATCTCAGTGTGCACCTCCATACTAAAAGTTATGAAATGGAAACCCTGAAGCCACTGGCTCACTGCGAGGTCCCAAGATAGTCCAAAATGAGCTCAGCTAACGTTTAAATGAAGCGTTTTCATTTGTATTTGACCAGGACTTCCGGTGCACAAGGGTCAGAAGCCAGCTGGAACTATGGGGAGCCAAAGCGCCACGGTCATGAGATCTCCAGGACAGGAGCGAGGAATCCCGAGACAGGAGGGAATCTGCCTGTGGCTCTGACTTGCCAGCCTTGGATTCATGCTCTCAGCCTGGTGTTTTCCACGTAATGGGAAGCCTGGCTGAGTGTCGCCAGCTGCTGTCCCCTACCACTCCCACTTGGCAGCTCCTGCGCCTCATCTAGTACCACGCAGTCACTCTCCTTGCCAGTTCCAATTTGGAGATGATGACCTGGAGTCACGTGATCCATGTCAGAGCAATCCACTGAGGGTGTGGGAGAGGGTAACACCCGACGGCCAGTTTGCTTCTGGTAATGACCACAGAATACTTATTGTCATCAGGGAGGGACAGGAGTGATACAAGAACTGGTCTTTGGGTGTCGGGAAGGTCAGGGAACATTCCTGGCTCTCTTACCTCCTTTGTGTTGAAGCACTAGCTCCAGAGGTGCAGTCTCTCTTGATCACGGGCATCAGTGTGCCT
>PVJA010057078.1:0-10555 GCA_004027025.1 Myocastor coypus
CTCTCTCAAAAAAGACAAAAAAAAAAAAAATTAAATTAACTGGGCATGGTGGCACCTGGCCTGTGATCCCAGCACACAGGTGGTAGAGTCAGGAGGATCTTTGCAAGTTCGAGGCCAGCCTGAATTGCATGAGACTCTGTCACATAAAGACCAAAAAAAAAAAAAAAAAAAAAAAAAAAAAAAAAAAAAAAAAAAAAAAAAAAAAAAAAAAAAAAAAAAAAAAAAAAAAAAAAAAAAAAAAAAAAAAAAAAAAAAAAAAAAAAAAAAAAAAAAAAAAAAAAAAAAAAAAAAAAAAAAAAAAAAAAAAAAAAGGCAGGATGACTGCCACAAGTTTAAGGCCAGCCTTGCTACACAGTGTGTACAAGGCCAGCTTCAACTAAGTATCAAGACTCTATCTCAATAAATAAATAAATAAACAAGACAGTTTAAATTTTTAAAAAGCATTTTTGAGAAAACAACAAAACAAAAAGCCAGCCACTAAAGTTGCTAAATTTCCCAGGCTTGAGCATCTGCTCCTCTTGCCTTAGCCTCCTACAGTGCTGGTATCACAGGCCTGCATCACTACCCCTGGCTTGCAATTCATAATTTTTGGTCAAAGATCCCTGCAAATTACAATGTAGCTGGTTCTGCACCTCGGGCTTCTCTTGCCGCTCGGCCTTTTCCTTAAACCCGCCAGGATCAAGTCAAGATCAAAGTCCAACTTGTCCAACTTTTGCCGGCGGACCTTATGCAAGCGCTCCCCTCTAGCAAGATTTTGAGCACTCGGGTCCCTAACCTTGGGGGCGAGGTAGCTACCCTGAAAGTCCACCCTCCACTTCTGTTCCCTTCGGGACTCAGGCCTAGCGTCCGCTGCCCTCCTCCCCCGTGCGAAGCCAGCGACAGCGCAGACTGGGGCTGTGCCAGCTGCCCGTTCCGGTAAAGCCGCGGCCCTAGCGGAAGGGGTTAAGGTTGGAGGGAGCGCCGGGCGGGGGGGCGGCCTCGAGTGAGTGAAGGTTGCTGACGTGGGGAGGTTGAGCAGCTGGGCTGCGGTCGGGCTCTGCGGGAAGGGATTTCCCCCGGCAGGCAGCTGAGGCCAAGTGTTTGCGCTGGGGACGGCAGAAGGTAGCTCGGGGTGAGGGGCTGCGGCTGGGGACCTGCGGCCCGGTGGCCTCTCCCTGCGCTGAGCGTTCTGGCCGCAAACACCTTACCCTCGGGGACAGATACAAAGGAAACCCGTTTCCAGATGACACCCCCCAGGCACCCAGAGTGGGAGGAGCCGGTTTAGGGGGCCTTCGTGTATCAGGACTTTCTCTGTTAAGCCTGCAGACGGCCTCCACCCAACACCTGGGAGCCCTATCTGTCTGCTACCTGCTCCAAATAACTGAGCTTCGTCTGCCCAAGTCTGCTCTGTGCCCCCGTACGTGTATATATGGCCCTAAACGCTAAGCATGATGGGTGCTTGGGTAAGGCGTGGGTTCCAAACGGGGAAATTGAGGCTCAAGGATATTAAGTTATTCGGTGGACCGTTCTCCAGTTTCTATGTCTTTGGTCCTGGGGATCAAACCCAGAGCCTCCACCATAGAGCTACTCCCCCCACTCCATGTTTTGTTTTTATTTAAGGCAGAGTCTCACGAAATCGCTCAGGCGGCTCCACCTTGGGATCGCCTTGTCTCTATCTCCTTTAGTGTTGGGAGACTAAATTATTTCAGAAAAATCATCCGTTTCAGGAGGAATGTGAAGCACAGGGGGGAAAGACATACGTGGGCCATTGTCAATTTAAACTTAGGTCGACCTAGTAACACTAACTATGCTTGGTCAATTGCTCTGAATGTTTATTTTGTGCCTTTCACAGAGCTACAGCCAGAGCTCCCGGCAGCCTCAGCAGCATATTCCCTGAAGTGCTGGTGACAAGCCACGGGACTGTGAAATCAGTGTAGGGGACCGTCTGACTTAGCTGGCTATAACCACAAGACTGTGAAGTAGACTAGAATAGAAAAGATCAAAATAGGTCCTGTGAAATGAGAGTAGTGTTTTCTTTTTAGCCAGGGTCTGCTCTGTAGTGCCAGCTGGAGGGACTGAACTTGTTATGAGGTCTATGTTGGCTTCATACACAAGATCCTCCTGCTTCAGCCTCCCAAATGCTGGGATGATAGGTAAATGTGACCAATTTATGCAAGCTTTACTTCAAGTTTGTGTGTGCATGCATGCTGGGATGGAGATAGAGTAATAGCTGTAATATTAGTTACCACTTAGTAAACACCAAACCAGGCCTAGTGCTATATAGGCCTTATATGCATAATTCACATATACAGTTGATCACAAATGTATTTTTCCTTTTTGGATGGTGATAAAATATTTGATGGGTGAGAGTATTGCTCAGTAGAGTGTGCTTGGCATGCATGAGGCCCTGGGTTCAGTCTGCAGCTCTGAAAACATGTGAAGCCCACTGCTCTCTCCAGGAACAGTCCTAGGAGGTTAACTGCTCTCAGAGAGCCCCTTTCTCATGGAAGAAGCTGAGGAGATGGTAATTCAGATCACATAGCGCCATGGGGCCTGCGAGGTAGCTCAGCGGTCTAATGCACCTGCTTAGGCAAGCTTAGCCAAGTGCAGGGACCGTGGTTCCATTCAGGTACCACATGCTGCGCCAGCCCCACCCCCAGCACTGGCTGAGCTAGCCATAACATAAATAAATAAAGTTTGAATTCATTTAAAAAAAAAAGACCACATAACGCCAGCCGGACGAGATCACATAACGCCAGCTGGATGTGGTGGCATATGCCTATAATCCCAGCACTTGGGAGGCTGAGGCAGGAGGATTGGTGTGAGTTTGTGACCAGCCTGGGCTACAAAAGTAAGCTCAAGGCTAGCCTCAACTGCATAGCGAGACTCTGTGTCAAAAAGACCCCCCCCAAAAAATATATATATATAATCACATAGCACCAGCCAATGGAGAAGACAAGACTCTAAGGCCCTGCCTCTGTGGGTGGAGGGCCAACCACTACTCCCACACTTCCCACTCCCCTCTCAGAATGGGCTGTCACTCACGTGTCCCCATCCTCATCTGCGCGGGTGGCTGTGGCGATGTCCACTGATAGGGGGTGTTCCATGGAGCACATCATGGGGTACAGGGGTGCAGGCAGGTTCAGCAGAGGAAAGGAGCCCACTGGTGGGGCTGGGTACAGAGGCAGTAGGGGTCCTGTGTAGGGACGGGGAGAGAGGGGCCACAGATAAGCTGAGCCCACAGACCTCCACCTGCACCCACTGTATACTTCAGCTATGGAAGTGTTACTGTTCCTACTCTTAAGTCTCTCGTTGGAACTTAGGGGCCTCTTGCCTCAGCCTCCTGAGTGCTGGGATGACAGGTGTGCGCCATTGCCTTAACTGGTCCTTCAGCTCCAAATCCACCTCCTGACCTATATCTCTGCCCTGGGTGCCTGCAGCCTCCCACCCCCTCAGTTCCCATCGCCTTCCTTGTCACTTGACTTTCATGGGCCTGACACCCACCAGGCAAGCCCTTACATTGAGCAGCTGGAGCTGGGTCCCACCCAGCATGGTCTCCAGGGCCTGTTTCCTTTGCTTTATGGTGTGGGCTGAGGGGGAGGTCTGCTCGAAGACATAGGTGTGGACTGGATACAGACTTGGTCCACAGGGAGTGGGGTCAGAGGGGCTCCAGAGCCCGGGCCAAGGCCCAAAGAGGCCTGTGTGTCAGGAAACCACATCCATTCAGTGCACAAATAGGGAAACCAAGGCCTGGCTCTCACCCAGGGAATAGGGAGCAAAGGCAGAAGCTCCTCTTCTGCTGCACTGATGGGATGGAAGCTTTAGAAACTGAATGAGGGCCTGGCACCTAGAGATAGGCTCAAGGCAGCTGAGACCCCTGTGTCATAAGGCTGCTGTGGTAGGTGGCGCCCCCTTCTAGAGATCTGGCATGAGGACAGTGTGTGCCTTCCCTGCCACCTGTCATCCTTGGGAACTTGAATTCTTGTTCTAGGTTCCTGGGTCTCCACTGACCAGATCTTGGGGCTCTAAGCGCTTCCATGAAGAATCTCCATGAAGCTCCCATCTGGCCCTAACCCTTGAGTACCAGGATTCCCCAGTCGCAGACCTGCTGACCTCAGGTAGAACACTGATCACTTGGGACCTGCTACCTGGCCCCAGAACTCTGGGTCTTGTTTCCTCAAGATCTTCAGAACCCACAGTCTCTGGTCCTTGGAGCATCAGATTTTCTCCTCTTGGGTCCTCCTGATCCCAGACATTGAGGTGCTCAGCCCCCCTCTCTCCTCCTAATTCCCACACTTCCATATGTTAGCCTGGCATTATCTCCTGTCAGTCTCCTGATGACCCCAGTCTGCTCAGTGGACTCCGTTTGAGCCAATGAACCTGGATACCATGAACCAGTGTGGATTCCTCCTATACGTACAGGGGTTTCTCCCTTGCCCTGGGGATGGGACCCTGGTGTACTCTACTTTTGGCTACCACCTCAGCTCTTTTTGTTTGTTTGTTTTTTTAATTTTGAGACAGAGTCCATAAATTGCCCAGGCAGGACTCAGCCTTGGCAATCCTTCTGCTTCAGTGCTGGTATTATAGGCCTGCACCATAGGCTTCTGGTTTTTTTTTTTTTTTTTTTTTTTGTCTTTGAGACAGGGTCTCACTATGCAGTTCAGGCTGGCTTTGAGCTCACTTTTGTAGCCCAAGCTGGTCTTGAACTCACTTTGATCCTCCTGCCTCAGCCTCCCAAGTGCTGGGATTACAGGCATGCAGCACCACACACCGCAGTGTTCTGATTCTTAAATGGTTATAATTCCATGTCCCTGCAAGGTCAGGAGCTGCCTCCAGGTTTTGACTCCCCCATGGATATCTCTGGGCATTGTCCCCTGGGTTCCCCTCATGCGTGCCTCTGGGCTCTGCGGCTCTGTCCTGCAGGGTTCCCAGCTCTCCAAAACCCTCATATCTGTGTCCCAAAGTCCAGCTGGCTGCTCTGAAGATTTGCTATCTGCGTCCTGGGACCTCGGGTTCCTGTCTGCAGTCGCCCAGCTACCCGGAACTCCATGCATTTGGGTCCCCAGCGCTGCTCCCCGCAATGACCCTGTGCCTGGGTCTGCGAGCCACTCACCCGGGTAGTAGAGCGCCTCGGGCCTGGGCAGGCCGTGAGGGGGCGCGGGCACAGATGGGGCTTCGCAGCCGCCACGCAGGGGATCCGGGGGCGCGGCACGGGGCACAGCGGGGCCCGGCGAAGGCTCGCGCAAGGGACGCTTGCGGAGAGGCAGCGCGGCGCCGGGCGCTGCAGTCTTGGGCCGGGTGCGCAGGTCCACCGGCCCGTCGTCCATGGCCCCCGCGGGGCATCGGGGCATGAGGCCGCCCGGGACGGCGGCGGAGCGCTGCTCGAAGGCACGGGAGAGAGCTGTCGCTGGCACAGGGACTTCCCCGCCGCCGGCTCGGCCGAAGGGACTTTTGTCGTCGGGGCGGTGCCGTCGCCCGCCTCTCGCCCCCGCCCCCCCGCCGCCCCAGGGGTTTCCTGGACCCGCGGAGCCGCCTCGCCCTCGCCCTCCCCAGCGCGCCCGGTTCCCGGGGAGGAGCCCGGCCTGGCCCGCCCCGCCTGCTGCACCCGAGTCGCGGACTGTGGGTCTGGCTCAGGAGAATGCAGGTGTCAGGGTGCCACTCCCTATGTCCCCGCGTCTGGTCTCTGTCTCTGTAGTCCCTAGGTGTTTGTCTCTCCCTCACTAGCTGTTTCTCCGTTCTTCCCTCCCCGCTCCCCAATTCCTGGAGGCCCTGGGGCCGCTAGGACAAGGGTTCGAATTACTATTCCCACTTCCTCCCTAGGTGACCTTGACTGGGCACTTCCCCTTTTGGAGCCCCTTCCTTTTATGGTTTTTTTTTTTTTTTTTTTTTTTTTTTTTTTTTTTTTTTTTTTTTTTTTTTTTTTTTTTTTTTTTTGGTACAGTCTTGCTTTGTAGTCCTGGCTGGCCTCGAATTGGTAGCAGTCCTCCTGCCTCGGCCTCCTAGATGCCGGGATTGTGGAAATGAAGGCGCTCGCCCAGGGCAGGGAACCCTCCACCCCGACCCCCCTTTCTGCTTCCTTTGCGGGCCCCATCCATCAGCTGGGGGCAGAGACGGGGAGGGGTGCACTCTGAAAGGAGCCCTGTGTCTGTCTGCGGGGCACAAGGAGGTGCTGGGGGAGCCCCAGGTGCACTGAAGGAAAGAGAAGGGGAAGAGACGCAGAGGTCGCGAGGGACAAGGCAGACACTGCGGTGACAGGAGCACTGAGGAATAGCCGGGTGGAGGTTGGGGAAGGGGGTCTGAGCCCCCGCTCCGCGCTTCCCCCTCCCGCGCAGCTCGGCCTAGGTGGGGAATGGGCCCGGCGGGCAGGGGAGGTGACTCAGACCGCACCGGCCCCGTCCCCTCCCTCCCGTGCCCGCCCCAAGGCGGGGCCGCAGCCGCGCGGGGCTTTCCCGGATTTCCCTGGGGGCGGGGCCTCGGCCGGGGTTGAGTTCGGGTCA
Source organism: Myocastor coypus (assembly GCA_004027025.1). Lineage (NCBI taxonomy): Eukaryota > Metazoa > Chordata > Mammalia > Rodentia > Myocastoridae > Myocastor > Myocastor coypus. The sequence goes on from PVJA010057078.1 coordinate 6,477, forward strand.
CTGAGTCACAGGAGAAGGGAGGCTCTGGGGACCTAAGGGGCCGACTGAGTGGGTCTTGCACTCCAGACCCGCTCAGGGGGCACGCAGGAAGCCTCTGGGTCCCCTGTCTGGGTGACCCTAGGTCTCAGCCACTCTGTCCCTCTATCCTTAACTTTCCTGTTTCCGGTCCCCACCCCCACCCTGTTCCTTTTTGTAGTAGTGGAGATGGAACGCAGAGCCACGGTCCATGCTAAGCTACATCCTCAGCCCCTTTTTTATCTTGTGCTTTGAGACAAGGCTTTACTAAAGTTGTTAAATTGCCCAGTGTAGGCTCGACCATGCCAGCCCCCTGCCACAGTGCAACATTTACAGGACTGCACGATCACCAGGCGTTGTACTTTTTCTCTGGATCTGTTTCTTCGGTGTCTTTTCTGTGACCCCGAGAGTGGGTGTGTAGCCCTGCTTCTGTAGGAAGGACTTTGGCCTCTTGCTCATGGCCGGGTGGTTGGTTAACCCAGGATGTTCGAACCAGTGCCCAGGGGCCTCGGCTGTTCCTAGCTCCTGCAGATGTGGCCTCAGTGCCAGGCTAGGAGAAGGAAGCACAGGTCTGGGCTCACATGTCAGCTGTACCCCTTGCACCCCGTGGGACCCTCGACGAGCCACCCCCTTCCTGAGACTGCTCCTCTGCAAAGTGGGGTAGAGGTCCACCCATCATGTGGTGTCCAGCCCTCCCCTGCAGGACCCTCAAGCACCACCTGACAGAAAGGAAGCTGAGGCCAGGGCTGGGACTCAGGGAAGTGATTCTGAGAGATGGGGTTGGAGGGACCCTAAGACTCCCCACTTCTGTCGCCCTGGGTCAGGTGGTGTGGTGGCTTGGCCAGGCAGGACCAGCAAGGGCAGTGTGTCTTCCCAGTGAGAGGCTTCCAAGGGCTGGGTGCTGATGGTGCCCAAGCTCAGAATTAATGGTGGGCAAGAGGGTCTGGGGGGTGGGTGAGGTCTGAAGGGGAAGGGTGTTGAGGAAGGGAAGAGGTGCGGGAGTGGAAGGTCTGAGGGAGAGCATGAGGTCTGGGAGATGGGGAGATTTTTGGGGGAAGAGAGCAGTTCTCGGGGAGGGGTGAGGTAGGAGGAAAAGAACACAGGCTGTAGAATCTGGAAAGGACCAAAAGGGAGAAGCAGCTCATAGAGAGAGGGAATGAAGCCGAGGTTTGGGGGATCTGTACGGGAGGAGACAGTGTAGGGGCCTTCAAGGGGGAAGGAAGGAGGCTAGGGACCCAACGCCACGGGAGGGAAGGGAAGGAGCTGGGAGCGCCCCGCCCTGCAGCTGTCTGACTTCCCAGAATCTTCTGGCTCAGGAAAGTCCCGGCTCCCACGGTGGCCTCCCTCCTGTGGCAGGAATGGAGCCTGCAGAGCCAGGACGGCCCCTAGCTCCCCCCTGCTATCTGCCTCCCAGGACCGCGGTCCCCGGAGCTGTGGAGGTCCCTCCGCGGCAGGGGCCGCCCCTGGACGAGTCCCAGAAACTTCCCAGAGGAGGCCGGAAGCGCTGCTCACTGTCTCAGCCAGTTTCCCCATGGCCTTCCGTGTTCAGTGCCTCCATGTTCTGGGGCACGCAGGCCTAGATTTCACCTGCTGGGGTCCCAGAAGGCTGAGGGCCTGGAGTAGCGCTCCTGCTCTCTGAACCTTGGTTTCTCCTGCTGGAGAAGGTGTGGCTGCCTCAGCTCTTGGGCCCTTGTCTTTGCTTCAGGCTGAGGGGCTGCCGGAGCTGTGTCCTTGTCCCCCCTAGCAGTGACTTACCGTCCTGGAGCCTTGGGTTCCTTACCTGCAAAATGGACTAAGTCAAGAGAATATGCTTTTTGTAGAGCATGAAGGATGAAGGAGGCTGAGGCAGGAGGATGTCAAGTTTAAGGCCAACCTGGACAATTTAGCAATTTAGTGAGAAACTGTCTCAAAAAAAAAAAAAAAAAAAGACTGAGCTCTGTGTGAAGGCCTTGGCTTTAATCCCCATGTGTGTGCTACAGGGCCTAACCTACAGACTGTGCTACGGGACCTAATGTATAGAAAGTATTCAATACAACAGCATAGTTATTATTAGAACAGTATATAAAGATGTCATTACCATGCTCATCAAGCAGCCCACGATTGCAATAGGAGGACCTATTTCATGGCAGCAGGGGTGGGGTAGGGGTGGGAATGGATTGGATGTCCTGAGCTTAGGGACACACCACACTCCTAGACCTGCTGTGCCAGCAGTGTGATGTCCCTTGTGGGTGGCTTTCCCTCTCTTCCTTCCCCAGGGCTTTGCTAGTGGAGGGCAGTGCCAGGTCTTGGCCTCACAGGACAGTGAAGCAGATTAAGTGAGCCCAGGGTGTGGCATGAATGAATGAATGAGTGAGTTCCATTCCCAGCTCCACACGAAAATGGCAAGGAAAATAGACATCACTATCCAGGGTCAGCCAGGGACCCTGGGAGAATTGACCTTATCGGCCAGGTCTCTGCAACTCCTGAAGGGGAGGCTGTAGCACAGTGGCTTTGGGGCCTACCGTTCTAGTTCTCTTTTTAGACCACTGCTGCTTGGGAAGGAATGGTTTAGCCGGGGAAATGGAGGCTCAGTGGAATAGAGTCCTGTGTTCTGGGATCGGTCAGCTTGATCCACACTTCAGTCTCTGTTACCTCCAGAGAAAGTGGGCTTGGGTAGGCGGAGAGGTCTCTGTTGCAGCAAGAGAGCCTGGAGTCAGACTGTGGAGCCCCTCATATAGAAGGAAAACCAGAGCAGAGCACGGTAGCAAGCGTCTATAATCCCAGCACTTGGGAGGCTGAGGCAAGAGGATGGCTGCCAGTTGGAAGCCAGCCTAGGGTATGGAGTGAGTTCAAGGTTAGCTTGCACTACATAGCAGCACTCTGGCTCAGAACAAAGAAGGTAATGCCCTTCACAGTGGGAAAGCAGACCCCAGTCCAATGATGGGTGGGGCAGGAGGGTGCTCAGGGCCCCCATCCTCCTTCTGGGCCCACTGTGGGCAAAGGCTGCTTCCCCAAACAGGGCCTGTGCCTCCTGGTCCCCTGTAGACCAGGGGCCTTGGCTGCTGTTGCAGCCCCTGGCAGCAGAGCCACTGGGCTCCGCTGGGGCTTTATCTTCCCTTTTCTCTCACGGAGTCAGCACACAGGATGAGCTGAGTCAGAGGATTTCAACATCCGGGTCCCCATGGTAGGCCTGGGGTATGGACACCACGGCCCCTCCCCCACCAAGTGATAGTGAGATTGGGTCTGGGAAGGGTGCATACAGAAGGACAGAGGGAATCCCAGTGGGGCAACGCTGGACAGCTGGGTGGTGGGCTTCTGGGCCTCAGCACCTTCATGCATAAACAGGGCACTGCCTAATTGCTTCCGTTCAAATCCCAGCTCTTCTGCCTATCAGCTGTGTGCCCTCTCAGGGCTGCAGTTTCTGCATATACAGGAAGGAGGCAAAAATAGCGCAGGCCTCCTCGTGGCCGTGACAGTCAGAGTGGGCTAAGCCCTGAGGGCCAGTCCTGCATAGTGTGAGTCCTCAGTAAATGGACAGATGGCATTTACATGTGTGTGTGTGTGGTACCAGGAACCAAACTCAGGACCTTGTGCTTGCCAGTCAGTTGCTTAAGCCACTGACCTATCTCCCCAGCTCATCGGTCACAGTTGATTGTTGCTATTAACATGGAGTGTGGGAGTGGCCCCTCCAATGTCCTTCCAACAAAGCCAAACAAAACACTTGTGGTCCAGCTGCTGGCCTTCCAGGCCTCCAGTGGGGACCTCTTCCAGGTCTGCCTCTGAGCCAGGTGTGTTGGTGCACACCTGTAATCCCAGCCCTCTGGGAGGGTGAGGCAGGAGGATTGCAAGTTTGAGACCAGGCTGGGTAATTTATTTTTATTTTTATTTATTTATTTATTTATTTTTTTGAGATAGGGTCTTGGTGTACAGTTCAGGCTGGCCTTGAGCTCAGTTTTGTAGTCCAGGCTGGTCTTGAACTCTCACCAATCCTCCTGCCTCAGCCTCCCAAGTGCTGGGATTACAGGGGTGCGCCACCACGCCCAGGTTTTTTTTTTTTTTTTAAGATTTTAAAATTTTATTTATTT
>PVJA010057079.1:0-10561 GCA_004027025.1 Myocastor coypus
TCGCAGCGATCCTCCTGCCTCAGCCTCCCAAGTGCTGGGATTACAGGCATGAGCCACCACGCCCGGCATTTTTGTCTTTTTGATAGAGGATCTCGCTATGCAGTTCAGGCTGGCCTTGAGCTCACTTTTGTAGCCCAGGGTGGGAATACAGGCATGCACCACCACACCTGGCTCTCCTTTTCTCATTGCTGAGACAAAATATCCAACATACAAAATGAAGGAAGGCTTTATTTAGCCCACTGTTTGTGGAGGTTTCAGTCCATAACCAGCAGGACTCAAAAAGCTGACTCAAGCCGGGCATGGTGGCGCACGCCTGTAATCCCAGCACTCAGGAGGCTGAGGCAGGAGGATCAGTGCGAGTTCGAGACCAACCTGGGCTACAAAAGTGAGCTCAAGGCCAGCCTGAACTGCACAGTGAGACCCTGTCTCAAAAAGACAAAAAAAAAAAAAAAAAAAAAAAAAAAAAAAAAAAAAAGCTGACTCAGCCTGGCGTGGTGGCTCTCGCCTGTAATCCCAGCACTCGGGAGGCTGAGGCAGGAGGATCGGTGCCAGTTCAAGACCAGCCTGGGCTACAAAAGTGAGCTCAAGGCCAGTCTGAAATGCATAGCAAGACCCTGTCTCAAAAAGACAAAATAAATAAATAAAAATAAAGAATGCTGTGGATGAGCAAGAGGCACACTCTCATAGATTGAGGGGGTGGGTGGTGCACACCTGTGATCCTGGCACATAGACGCAGGAGGATCATTGCAAATTTACATCTAGCCTAGGCTACATAAAGGCTGGCCCGAATTCCATGGTGATGGGGGTCTGCAGCTTAGCTCAGTGGTTTAAGCACCTGCTTGGGGAAACACAGTCAGGTTCAGGGGACTGGAGTTCATTCCCAGCTCTACATGCCTTACCCAACCCACCCTTAAGGCAGTCTGAGCAAGCCAAAAGAAAAAAAAAAAAAAAAGGTTCTTCTTGAACCATATGGTGAGACCCTGTCTAAGAAGGAAAAAGAGAAAAGATGGTGTAGAAGACAGGAAACATAAAGTGAACAAATATCATTAGGCATGGGCCAGCTGGATAGCTGCTGACTGAAGTGCCTCCTTAGACAGACCCAGGGACCTGGATTCATATCCCGCCCTCCATTCTCATCACGCCCCTGGGGCACATTGAGAAAGGGGACCAGACTGGCTGTAGTGGTGCATGCCTATAATCCCAGGGATTGGGAAGCTGAGATCAGGCAAATCACCAGTCTAATCTGTGTAGTGAGACCCTGTAGACTACTAAATACATTTTTTTTTCTGTCTTTTTGAGACAGGGTCTCACTATGCAGTTCAGGCTGGCCTTGAGCTCACTTTTGTAGCCCAGGCTGGTCTCGAACTCACACCGATCCTCCTGCCTTAGCCTCCCGAGTGCTAGGATTACAGGTGTGCGCCACCACGCCCGGCTCTAAATACATTTTTTAAAAAAGTAGGCAATGTAACTTGCTATGAAGAAAAATAAAGCAAGGTAGGGTAGAGAGCAGGGACTGAGAGTACCTGCTATTTTGTGTGTTTTAGTTTGGTACAGGGTCTTGCTATGCAGTTATTTAGCCAAACCTCCCTAGTACTGGGATTACAGGTGTGCGCCATGCTACCACACCTGTTTTCAGGGCTGGCACAGGTGTTGTGGTTTGTGTCTAGTTGTCCCCCAACAAAGCCTCATGCAGCCATGGGGCGTGGCTTCCGTGGATTGAGACTTGATTCATGATCCCTGGGATTGTTTTGGTACTGATGGGTTTATCAGTCTGAGTAGGGCTGGGACTATGGGTGTGGTCTAGGGTGGATGTCTTAGGGTGGAGAGGCTGAATGTAATGTGAAGAGCTACAGAGAGACAGACTCAAGCTGTTGGTGTTGTTCTCTGCTGCCCTGTTTGGTTGGTTGCCTCTGCCACCATTTTGTTGCTGTTCCGCCACCATGAGCTGGATGCTCTCTGCCCTGTTCCGCTCAGCCTTGGGCCAGCCGAATATGGACTGAAACCTCCAGTAACTGTGAACTAATAAACCTTTCCTTCCTTCATTTTGAGTGTTGGGTATTTGTCCCAGCAATGAGTGAAAAGTGACTAAGACACACAGCCAGCATGGCATGTGGTACTGGGGATCGGACTCAGGTCCTTGCACTCGCCAGGCAGGTGCTTAGACCACCAAGCTATCTCCCCAGCCTATTATTTCTCTTTGTCTTTTTGAAAGAGGGTTTTGCTATGCAGTGCAAGCTGGTTTCCAATTCACAGCAATGCTCCTACCTCACCTTCCCAAGGGCTGGGGTTAGAGGCATGTGCCACCATGGCTGGCTACTAATTTTTGGAGAGCTGGTCAGTAAAAACCTTATCTGAAAAAGGGCTACGTATGCTACCTCTTAGTCACTGTAGGTTTACAAATATCTAAACCAAGAAACTGCCATTCCAAACCTGCCCTGTATATAGATAAGTTTCTGTGATTCCTTATGGCTGCAGGCTCCTGAAGTAGGCTTGTCAGGGGAGGAGTAATCAAATGAGAAAGGGCTTTGTAGGTCACAGTGACTAGCTAGCTTGCCCCTTATCTGGAGGACAGCAGATGCAAGGTCACTGCAAAGCTTTAAACTGAGAAGTGACAGGTTCAAAACAATCCTCTTTGCCAGGTTAGGCAGTGTACACCTGTAATTCCAGCACTCTGGGAAAGCTGAGGCAGCAAGATCAACAGGATTTCCAGGGCAGCTTAGGCTACATAGCTCAAGGCCTGCCCGAGCTAAGTATCAACATCTTAGCCAGGGCATGATGGTGCAAGGATGCACATCTGTAATCCTATCATTCAGAAGGCTGAGGCAGGAGGATCACTGCAAGTTCAAGAGCAGCCTGGACTATAAAGTGAATTCAAGGCCAGTCTGAACTGAATAGTGGGACCCTGGCTCTGAAAGACAAAATAAAAAAGAATTGCCGGGCGTGGTGGCACACGTCTGTAATACCAGCACTTGGGAGGCTGAGGCAGGAGGATTGGTGCAAGTTAAAGACCAGCCTGGTGCCGGGCGTGGTGGCGCACGCCCGTAATCCCAGCACTCGGGAGGCTGAGGCAGGAGGATCAGTGTGAGTTCGAGACCAGCCTGGGCTACAAAAGTGAGCTCAAGGCCAGCCTCAACTGCATAGCGAGACCCTGTCTCAAAAATACAAAAAAAAAAAAAAAAAAAAAAAAAGACCAGCCTGGGCTACAAAAGTGAGCTCAAGGCCAGCCTGAACTGCAGAGCAAGACCCTGTCTCAAAAAAGACCGAAAAAAAAAAAAAAATTATAACAAGATAATTAGGGCTGGCCAGATAAGTGAGTGGACTAAAGTGCTTGCTTAGGCAGATGCAGGGACTAGGGTTCAGTATCTGGCATGTTGTACCAGCCTCCCACATTGGGGCTTGCTGAGACAGCAGTTGAGACTCGGCATGGTGACATGCCTGTATCCCAGTTCTTGGGAGACTGAACACAAGCAGCAGAGTCCGATCTAGTAGTGAGACCCTGCAGGCCCTATAGATCCTGTACTAAAATACAAAAAAAAAAGGGGGGGGGGAGAAAGAAACAAAAAGTGAAATCAATGAAAGTGAGTGGATTCAGTTTGATATATGTAAGCTGGCTCAGCCTGCCCTGGGGGTGGGGCTGGCGCAGCAAGAGGTGCCAGGGATGCAACTGAGGTCCCTGTGGTTGCCTAAGTTTGCTAAGCAGGCACTTAAGACCCCTGAGCCATCTTGCCAGCCCAGTCTGAGATATACTATGAGTCTGAGGTTCCTTCAGGACATCTAAGCCAACACAACAGCACAAAGTTTAACGTAGGTCTGGGTGGATCTGTGCCTGCGATACACAGGCTTGGGATATAAACAGTAAATGAAATGAAACTAAGGTACATAAGTCCCTCCTGTGAAGGGAAGGGAAAAGGGCCAATGCCAAGTCAAAAGGAAAGTTAACTGATGGCAGCAAAAGGACAGGGACAGTGAAATAAAGTTAAACAGGCTGACTAATCAGAGCCCCAGTGAAGAGCCAGAGTGTTGACACTCGATTTTATAGCCCCATTTGGTTGCATGGCTTGTTCTCTGGAAGCCACTCAATTCCCTTTCTTTTTTTTGTCTTTTTGAGACAGGGTCTCGCTATGCAGTTCAGGCTGGCCTTGAGCTCACTTTGGTAGCCCAGGCTGGTCTGGAACTCGCACCCATCCTCCTGCCTCAGCCTCCCAAGTGCTGGGATTACAGGCATGTGCCACCATGCCCTGCTCAATGCCCTTTCTTTGACCACCTGACAAAGCTTTCATTCATTCAACAAATTTTTTTTGTTGTTGTTGTTTCAGAACCTTTGTTTGTTTATTCACTCATTTTTATGGCCGGCTCAGCCTGCCCCGAGGGCAGGGCTGGCACAGCATGTGGTGCTGGGGATCGCATTCAACAAATTTTGGAGCCTGGACTATGTGCCATTGTTCTAGGTCCTAAAGACACATCAGTAAACAGAACACAAGCCCACACTTTCGAAAACTTAAGAGCTTTCTGTCCAACATCTTGACGAGCCAGCAGTGGTAACCGCTGCACTCTGGCCTCTGCGATGCCGCCCAAAGACGACAAGAAGAAAGATGCCGGAAAGTCGGCTAAGAAAGACAAAGACCCAGTGAACAAATCTGGGGGAAAGGCCAAAAAAAAGAAGTGGTCCAAAGGCAAAGTCCAGGACAAGCTGAACAACCTGGTTCTGTTTGATAAAGCTACTTACGACAAACTCTGTAAGGAAGTTCCCAACTATAAACTTATAACGCCCACTGTGGTCTCTGAGAGACTGAAGATCCGTGGGTCACTGGCCAGAGCAGCCCTTCAGGAGCTCCTTAGTAAAGGGCTTATCAAGCTGGTCTCAAAGCACAGAGCTCAAGTTATTTATACCAGAAATACCAAGGGTGGAGATGCCCCTGCCACTGGTGAAGATGCATGATCAGGTTCACCCAGGGGCTGGCGAGATAGCTCTGTGGCACAAGTGCCTGCCTGGCAAGTATAAGGTTATGAGTTGGAACCCCAGTCCCACAAAAGCAAAACAAAACAGGTTCACCCAGGTGTACGTTTGGAAAAAATAAAATTTTATTATTAAATGAAAAAAAAAAAAACAAAAAACTTAAGAGTCTAGTCTGGGGAAAGACAATAAACATTAAAAATGGCCTCAGCAAATATCTGGAGGTAATAAACCCTACAGGGAAAAAATAGAGAAAGGGATATCCAGATGCTCTGTGCAGAAGTTACAACCACAACAAAGACCTTCAAATGAAACAAGTTTAGAAAACTTGGGCAAACAGAAAGATTAGAGTATTACAGGAGATCAAAGAACAGGTGACTGAATTTGTTCTGAGAAAAAGCAAGGGTCCCTAGAGGTTTAAGCATAAGAGAGTCTAAAGATTTCAGGCGTGGTAGCTCAGGCCTGTAACCCAGCACTTGGGAGGCTGAGGCAGGAGGGTCATTGTGAATTTAATACCAGCCAGGGCTACAAAGTGATCTCAGGGTCAGCCTGAGCTGTACAGTGAGACCCTGTTTCAAAGAGGAAAAAAAAAAGGGGGGGGGGTTGGACCTACCGACTAATTAATACAATAACAATAGATGCTGAGTGGCTGAGGCAGAAGCAGGAAGCCCAGGGCGGAGACAGGAGCACAAATTCAGGCAAGAGATGACAATGCCTTGCCCCATGATGACACTGTAGGTTTCCAGGTGCCTTGGAAGTAGAAGTGAAGAAAGGAGTCAAGAACAATACCTAGGATACTGTCCTAAAATAAAAGGAAAGATGAGGGCCAGCGGTCAGGTGCCAGGGTTTGATTCCTAGTCCTGCCTGCCATGCCCGGCTGCTATGGGGCCCACTGAGCCTGAGATACCAAGGCGTGGGACCACCCGCTTGTAATCCCAGCACTTGGGAGGCAGGAAACGGGAGGATCACTGTGAGTCAGAGCTGCGTAGTGAGGCCCTGTACACACAAAAAATTAAAGATACTGCCATCAACCACAACAAGGGAGACTTGTGGAGTAGCAGGTTCTTTCTCTTCCTCTCCTTGCTTTGTTTTTGCCAGGGGGGGCCTAAGGGGAGCCTGAGGATCTGAGTCCAGGCATGTTAAGCTGTAATGTCTCAGGCGTTCACGTGGAAACGCCAACTGGGCAGCTCCTGGAGTCCAGAAAACAAGTCTGAGCGGGCGAGGCCTTGAAGCCGCAGCCCCAGCTCCAGTAGGCTTCCTGCCCTTCAGCACGGGTCACGGAAGACTCATCTAAGGAACACTTCAGCTTCTTCCAAAAGCCGAGCGATTTGGGATAGAATGCAAATTCACTTTCAACCATAGCTCAACTACCTGAGTAGTGGATCCCGGTAACTGAGACTATTCATAAGTCCCACAAAATCTCCGCTTTTACAATGTCAGTCGAGAGAGGCTGTAGGTTTCTCGCTAAGTCACGGGCCACCTCACCAGAGTCACACAGAAGTAACAGCTTTTCCCTTCCATCTTTCGATGGAACCCTAAAAGCGGGAGGCCTTCTCAACTATAAGTCGAAAGACAGACCATGTCACTGCGCGCACAAAGCTGGTCACGCACCACAAAAGGCTTCGCGGGGGCGGGAGGGAACCAGACGACGCTCTTTCTCTCCTGCTCCCATTGGCGGAGGTCGCCGGGTTCAAACACCCCATTGGTTTCTGGAGAGGCTCTGGACTGGCAGAAGCCCGCCCCCCTTGACTCGTGTGCGCACGCGTGGCGGGCTCCGCGCGCGCACTGAGCAGGCGCAGCTTCCTGTTGGCTGCGAGAGGCGGGGGCAGCGGCGCACGCTGCGTCCCGGCGCTTCTCTACCCCCCCCCGCCGGTCCCGCCCTCCGTCGCGGCGGCGCGGTGTACCCTGGGATAGGGAGCGATCTCCGAGCGAGGCAGCAAGATGGACGCGGGATTCTTCCGCGTAAGTACGAGCGTGGGGATCTGGGGTAAGATGAGGGGCTTCTCGGTAACGCCAGGTAAGAAGCCTAAACTCGGGACAGGGTGGCCCGCGAAGGAGGCCTCGGGGATCCTTTGAGGATCCCGGAGGCCGGCGGCGCTCACCCCGCCGTTGCGGAGGAGACCGGTGCACCCCTGCGCAGTCTCCTCCTCCGGGATCGTCCCCCCTACGCGGCGGTGGTGGCCGGAAAATGGCGGCGTGAATGGGCCGGAGCATTACCGCGCTGCCCGCCTGGCCCGGCCTGGAAGTCGAGCGCCGTGCTTTCCGCGGGGTCCTGGGCCTAGTCGAGCCTGGAGGAGGAAGTACCTAGGGGGGAGAACGGAGGGAAGCCAGAAGTGACTGGCGGCGGGCGGGCGGGCGGGCAAGCGAGCGAGTGGCGTTTGGGGGTACGTCCTGGGGGAGCGCGTTTAGGCTAAGGGCACCTGGCGAGGGATTTTAAGCAGCTTCCTAGAAAGCGGACGCCCGCTCATACGGCCTTTCTCCTGGCCTTGCGGCTTAGCAAAGGCGCGGGGTCAGAGTTCGCGAGAACTCCCGCCCAATTTGTTATCTGCGCTCTGATAAATCGGGCTGAAAGCATTTGTATGTGGGAGGCTGAGGGCAGGGGTGCAATGGCAAGTTCATGCGTGTGTGGAGGCAGGCTACGGGGTGAACCGACTCTTTCCCGCCCTTCGTTACATCCCCGCTCCCTCCTCCCCACCCCATCTTGTTCTCTTGAAGTCCACTAGCGAAAAGGTTACTCTTCTGTGTGCTCCGCAGCAGGGGAAGGTACCTTGCCGTAGTTGGACCTAGGGGTCCAGATTTTATCATTCATCACGCTGGTCCTGGAACTTGTATCTCACTCCTGTTGGAAATTAGCTCCAGGTCAAGATTTAGATGAGTCGTAAAGAGCACTTAGAAAACGAAAGTTTAATACTAATGATCGCATGCGAGTGTTTAAGTGCTTTTAAGGCAAAATAGAACCATTCATAGGCCACTTGGACTAACCAAAACCTCCCACTTCGTGTAATACAGGTGGGCCTTTACCCTCCCTGGAAAATTTGCTACTTTGTATTCTTTAGGGTTCCCCCCCCCCCCTTGGAGTTTTCTGCTTTTTGTTTGAGGCTAGGACTCATTAATGTACTACGGGGTGACCTCAAGCTCGGTGATCGGCCAGCCTCAGCCTCCCAATTACGGGTGTGGGCTCTACCAACTCGGCAAGTGTTTGGTTTTTGAGACATGGTCTCACCACGAAATTCATATTGGTCTTCAATTCACTATATAGCCCAGAGTGCTCAAGCTGGGTGATTCTCCTGCCACAGCCTAAAGTGCTGGCACTACATGCAAAGTTTTTTGAAGGCTTTGTTTTTTTTTGCAATCCGGGAAAACAAGCTCAGAACCTTGCTTTCAAGGCAAGTGCTTGTGCCGCTGAGCTCTCCCTGGCCCTAAATGGCTTTAAATATGCCAATAGTGACCCATCAGGAGTCGTGATGTTGTTCCATATGGTCAAATACATGCTTATACCTATAACATTTAAGTTATTTGACTATTCTTAGGTCCTACGAAGAGTAAGACGGTTATTTACAGAATAATAGTTTCTTTTTTTTTTTTTTTTTGGTCTTTTTGAGACAGGGTCTCACTATGCAGTTCAGGCTGGCCTTGAGCGCACTTTTGTAACCCAGGCTGGTCTCGAACTCACACCGATCCTCCTGCCTCAGCCTCCCAAGTGCTGGGATTACAGGCGTGCGCCACCACGCCCGGCCAGAATAATAGTTTCCAGTGAAGATATTTTCACACTGCTGGTGGAGCTGGTCTTTTGTAATTTGTATGGAAGTACTGGCAGATACTCATTGTTGTCTCTTTTTTTTTTTTTGTGGGACTAGAGTTCGAACTCATGACCTTGCACTTGTCAAGCAGGCACTTGTACCACAGCGCTATCTCCCCAGCCCCTCATTGTTCTCTTGTAGTACAATAGTAATGTCTTACTAAGTAAAAATTCTTTTGAATTGTTTTTGTTAACTTTCCAGTGGACAAGAGATCCAGTTAGTTGATAAGTAAGTTTTAAGATGGAGCTTGCTTTTGAAAGTTTCTTTATACTGCCATATTTTGGTCTTTAAGACAAGGTCTCTATATTCCAGGCTGGCCTTGAACTCACTGTGTGATGTCCTATGCCCTTATAAAAAAGGAATTAACTGTATTATGTTCTCCTATTTAAAAGATTTCAGAGCTGTTGGGTTGTTTTAGTGTTTGGGGTTTGGGGGTTTGTTTATTTTATTTTTGGTCTGAGACAATATCCAGTTCAGGGTGGCCTTGAGCTCACTTTGTAGCCCAGGCTGGACTCAAACTTGTGATAATCCTGCCACAGCCTCCCAAGTGCTGGGATTACAGACCCATGCCACCACACCCAGCTAGAGCTGTTATTTAGTATATTATGTATCAAATTACAAAACTGAACGTTTCATCTTGGAAATGAAATTTTTTAGCCTGACATGGTGGCAAAGGTAGGAGGACCACTGCATACATACTGAATTCAAGGATACCATGGGCTACACAGCGAGGCACTATCTAAAAAAAAAAGGTTTCCATTTTCTGAACCACTGCAACATTTTGAGTTTTTGACCTTTCATTTCTTTTTTTTTTTGTCTTTTTGAGACAGGGTCTCGCTATGCAGTTGAGGCTGGTCCTGAGCTCACTTTTGTAGCCCAGGCTGGTCTCGAACTCGCACCAATCCTCCTGCCTCAGCCTCCCGAGTGCTAGGATTACAGGCGTGCGCCACCACGCCCGGCGACCTTTCATTTCTGATGTATTCAGTCCAGTTTATTCCTATTTTAATTTTTAAGAGATACAGTAATTTGCACGTCACACTATGGGATACAGTGTGACATTGCAGCGTGTGCATACAAAGTAATAATAAGATGAGTGTAATTGTGTGTCGATTGTTTCATTGCCCCTATTTTATCTTTTTGTTTCCTTTTTTTTTTCTTTTTTCTTTTTTTTTTTTTTTGAGGCAGGGTCTCGCTGTACAGTTCAGGCTGGCCTTGGGCTCACTTTCGTAGCCTAGGCTGGTCTTGAACTCACAATGATCCTCCTGCCTCAGCCTCCCACGTAGTGCAGCATTCTAAAGCACTGCATATCGCTCACCCCTGGTGCCACATGCTGTGCCGGCCCTACCCCCAGGGCAGGCTGAGCTGGCCATAATATAAATAAAGTGCTTTTTTAAAAAAAAAAAAGTGGGGCCTGGCGGGATGGCTCAGTGGTCTAAAGCACCTGCTTAGGAAAGCTTGGGCGGCTGCAGGGACCCTGGTTCAATCCCTGGCACCACATGCTGCATCAGCCCTGCCCTCGGGGCAGTCTGAGCCGGCCATAAAAATGAGTGAATAAGCAAAGGTTCTGAAACATGAAAAAAAAAATTAAATTAAAAAAAAAAAAAAAGAAAGGAAAGAAACACCTTTAGAAAGGTTAGATAACTTGCTCTGAAAAACCTAAGGCTAAATTGTAGAGTGGAATGAACCAGTCAGATTTCAGATCACACAGTTACATGTTGCTGTGCTTAATAGGGTCAGTGGGAATGTTAAAACATAGATTCATTAATTATATGTTTTGAAGGTGTGGTGCAGTTTTGGGTTTTTTAAA
>PVJA010057080.1:5000-10576 GCA_004027025.1 Myocastor coypus
CCCGCCCCGGGGGGCAGGGGGCTGGGCGCCGACGCTAGGGCCATGTGCGGCGGCCGAGCCGGGCGGCGGGAGGCGGCGGAGCGCGGTGCTCGGTGCTGAGCGCCCGCCGGCGGCCCCGCGGCCCCCCGCGCCCCCCCCCCGCCTCCCCGCCGCCCACGTGAGCCCCCACCTGCCCGCGCCCGCCCTCCCCCCTGCCCCCCGCCGCCGGTCCTCTCCCAAGTCCTCCCGCCGTCGCCTCCTCTTCCCCGCTCTCGCCGCCTCCTTCCCTTCGCCCCGCCAGCCCCCAAGTCCCTGCTCCTCGCGTTCCGTCCCTCGGCTCCCTCGTCCCATCCCGTCCCCGCCGGGTCCCCTTTGTGCCCCTTCCTGCCTCTCTCTCTTCTGCCCCCGCCCGGCGCCCCCTCTCCCCAGCCGCCTCCCCGACCCCCGTGGCCCGCCGGTCTCCCCGCCGAGTCCGAGCCACCATGCTGACCCCAATGGTGGCCGGGGGGGTGGTGTTCCCCGGACTCTTCCTCCTCTCCAAGAACACGCTCCAGCGGCTGCCCCAGCTCCGCTGGGAGGAGGCCGACGCGGTCATTGTCTCGGCCAGGTAACGCAACCCTGCCCGGGCTCAGCGCCTCTCCCCTTCTCAGGCTCAGGGGAGGAAGGGACCCCGGGACTTCCCTGGGCCGCGGGGACGGGAGCCCTAGGGAGGCCTCACCGGGGTCGGGCTCGTGGGGACCGTGCCTCTCTTCTGGGGGCCTCACTCACCTTCCCGGGAGACCTCA
Source organism: Myocastor coypus (assembly GCA_004027025.1). Lineage (NCBI taxonomy): Eukaryota > Metazoa > Chordata > Mammalia > Rodentia > Myocastoridae > Myocastor > Myocastor coypus. The sequence continues at coordinate 5,765 of PVJA010057080.1, forward strand.
GCCAAACCCAGCCATCTGGTCTACCCTGTTCAGCCTGCTTTCGTATCCTTCCTCCTACCCCCCCGACACAGCCAGCATGTGATTACAACACCCCTATAAGAAAGACATGGGGAACTGGCAGAGGCTGAGGGCCTGGGTTATTTGGGGCTAGTGGCTGGGGGGCAGGATGTGGAGGGGCAAGGGTAGACTGGTCAGTCTTGGCGTGAGAGCCCGTGTTGGCGCAGGAGATTGGCTGGAAAGTGGGAACATGGCCAGGGAATGCGGGGTCACTGTGGGTTGAGGCAGAGTGCAGGAGGTACGGAGGCCGGGTCCCCTGGTGCAGAGGCAGCACCCTGTGTGTCCCCGCCACCGTCCTGGCTCACAGTACCCTCCAGCCCTCCCCAGGGAGAGACTCACCCTTAGCCACACATCCTCAGCGCTGTCACCTCAGGATGACCTCCCTGGTGTCCTCCCAAGAGGGGACAATTGGGTGTCACAGTGGAGGGAAGGGTGAAGGCTGCAAGACATGGGGTGACATGGACTTGGGGTGGTGGGGGAATCCCAGGGAAGCCTGGCCTTGGCAGGAGTGGGCCGGGGTGGCCAGGGAAGAGGTGAGACCACGGCGCACATATCCTAGCTTCCGCCACTGCTTCCCCTGTCTCCCCAGGCTGGTGTCCTCTGTCCAGGCCATCATGGCCTCCACCGCTGGCTACATCGTCTCCACCTCCTGCAAGCACATCATTGATGACCAGTAAGTGTCCCCAGCCATCCCTGCCCTAGCTCTGTCCCGGCGGTCTGCGTCACGTGTGCCCTGCACACTTTTAGGGAGCTCTCGGTGGTCCCCAAGCTCCTCACTCGGGCCTAGGGAAGCTCGCTCAAATCCTTGCAACTCAATACGCCAGGATAAATTTATCCTGCCCTGCCCTCAAAGGTCAGAGCCAGGGGAGCAGAAATGGGGACCAAAGAGAATCCTTCAGGCAGCTTCTGGTTGGCTTCCGGGCCTCTCGGGGTGTGATGGGCCCTGTGTGTTTCCTCCTCATGTTCCTCTCGCTCTTACATCCCTCAGACCCCATCTCCAGCCAGTCCCCTGCTTGGGCCACCCCCAGCCTTGTGAGAGCGATGACACAGCCAGGGCCACGAGGGGTCAGACAGTGGGGGAGGGGAAGGACAATGTCCAGGCCAGAGTTTGGCACCGGCCACTGCTGCAGAGCCTGGCGCTTGCCAAATGGGACCAGGTCTGGGAGGTGGGGCAGGAGGCGCTCAAGAGGAGATGGTCCTGTCCATGGTGCTGACGGCGGTCCCAGTCAAGCGCCTGTGGGATGCCCCTCGCTCCTGGCCTCGGCTCTGCTCTCCTACTCTGGCTGGTGTCCCCCTGGGCCCCGGGGGGATTTATCAGGATGATCCTGACTTAGAGGCGCCCCCTGCTCTTCTCTAGAGTGTGAGGAATTGGCCGGAGTGTGACAGACACCTAGAGTTCTCGGCTTGTTCTGAGCTGAGTTGAACTCTTCACACCCCGCCTCTTGCCTTCTCCTCACCCTGCCACGGGGCCCAGGCTGACCCTGGCCTCCCCACACTTTCTATCCATCTCCATTCCCAGAGGTCACCTTTCAGCTCTGGCTGCACCCTCCAGGTCTGTTCCTGTCACTCCCCCGCTCCCTTTAATCCTCAGGTAGGTGAGGAGGATCAGGGTTAATCCAAGGACAACTTGTTCCTGCTTCTGCATACCTCACTGCCCAGTGCCTGGGCTTGGGCCGTAAGGCCCCCCAGGGCAGCCCCTTGCTGGCCCCTCCTGAGCTCACTACGCAGTGCAGCTCCCGTCCATCCCACGTCTTCCAGGCCCGCTCTTGGGTCAGCAGGGCCACCTCCCTGTATTCTTGCCCTTTGCTCCTAGCCAGCTGCTTCACCCTCTCTCTCTGTCCCCCATCACATGGCCCAGAACCACTGTGCCTCGGGGCACAGGCTCTTCCCCAGCCTGCCTGGGGCCTGCCTTGTGCTGCCTGCGAGCCCACCCTGTCCTCGCTGGCCTCCCCTTGGCCTCCTCACAGCTGGCCTCCGCTCCCTCTTGGCGGTGTGTGTGCGTTCAGCTGACTTGGCCTTCCTTCCTCTGCCTTTCTGACCTCCCCCCTCCAGACCTGCCTCAGGATACAGGATGCCAGGGGCATCGCCTCAGTGCTGACTCAAGGAGAAAGGCTGCGGGTTCCTGCAACTCTCATTTCTGTTTACTCTTGAGGCGCCTTCTCTGCGCAGAGAGCCTTTTACTCAGCACTTTCTCCTTAGTGCTCAGCTTTAGGTGAAAATGCAAGAGGTCAGGGCGCCACCAGGCTGAGAGAGCAGCTCCAGCAGCACCTGTCCCCCACCAGAAGGGTCCACTGCAAATACATCTAGAGTCTTTCAGGGACAGCAAGGCCCAGCCTGAGGGCTGTGGCTGTGTCCTGACCAGGTTACCTACCCGTTCCATGGTGTTTCTGCATGGGTACAACAGAGGTGAAAGCCTGACCTTAGCTGCCTCTTCTAGGGGGTGGGCAAGGAGTCAGTAAGTTTGTGCCACATAAAGATTCACATCGCAGCACAGTGTCTGTGCACAGCAGGTGAACGTGTGGCGTGTGGTGCACAGCTCTGTGGCCCCTGCCGGTCACGCTGGGCTCTGGTTGTCCTGGCCTGAGCTGTCTCTGAGCTGTAGGTGTCCTTGCTTTCCTCCTCTTTCTCTTTCTCTTCCTCTTCCTCTTCCTCTTCTTCTTCTTCCTCTTCTTCTTCTTCTTCTTCTTCTTCTTCTTCTTCTTCTCCTCCTCCTCCTCCTCCTTCTTCTTCTTCCTCTTCTTCCTCCTCTTCTTCTTCTTCTTCTTCTTCTTCCTCTTCTTCTCCTCCTCCTCCTCCTTCTTCTTCTTCCTCTTCTTCTTCTTCCTCTTCTTCCTCTTCTTCTTCCTCTCCTCCTCCTCCTCCTTTCCCTCCCCCCCCATTCTATTGTGGAGTCAGGGAAAGGAGAAGGAAGCGCAGTGGGCATTGAACCCCAGCCCCAGCACTTGCTGAGCATGTGACCGTGTGTCCTGGGTGGGGCGCTCACACGCTCACACCGCACCCTTACATTCTGTCATCTGTAACCTGAGACTTGCTTCCCCCTCTGGCTGCTGTGGTTGCTCTCCAGGGCTGCTGCCTCACAGTGCCCAGGCTCGGGGCCTGGAGCAGCCTGCCTGGGAGCTGTTCCTTCAAGTCTCCCTGACCCTTTCCTCTCTGCCCGACAGACACTGGCTGTCCTCTGCCTACACACAATTCGCAGTGCCCTACTTCATCTATGACATCTATGCCATGTTCCTCTGCCACTGGCACAAGCACCAGGTCAAAGGACACGGAGGGGACGACTCGGGCCCCCGAGCAGTGGGCAGCACGTGGGCCGTGGTGCGAGGCTACCTGCACAAGGAGTTCCTCATGGTGCTCCATCACGCTGTCATGGTGCTGGTGTGCTTCCCGCTGTCTGTGGTGAGTCCCCTGGAGATGGTCCTCCGCGGTGGCCAGGCCAGTGCCACAGGAGCTGGGGCCCCGGGCTGCAGCATGAGCAGAGCACGCATGCATCTGAGCCGGCCTGGCCCAGCTGCAACTCTCCCAGCGGAGGTGTGCTGGAGCTGGAGCTATGAGGCCTCTGACCTTCAGCGTCCTCGCCTTAGTGTAAGATTGTATCTGTAGTACTGTGGGCGGGACAGAGACGCGGCACCCCCACCTTTGCCACTGCGCCCGTTTCCAGACTCTCTGGGCTGAACACCTCCAAAAGGGACCCCGGGGAAGTGGCGGTGTCGTTCCTCACCTTCCCCTTCTCCTTGCAGGTGTGGCGACAGGGCAAGGGTGATTTCTTTCTGGGCTGCATGTTGATGGCAGAGGTCAGCACCCCATTTGTCTGCCTCGGCAAGATCCTTATCCAGGTGAGTGTGCACCCAGGGCATTTCCAGGGTGGCCACTGCAGGGGCTTAGTTCCCTGTGCTCTTTTTTTTTTTTTTTTTTTTTTTTGGGACCGGGGTTCGAACTCACAACCTTGCACTTGCCCAGCAGGCACTTGTGCCTCGGAGCTATCTCCCCAGCCCCCCCCTTTTTTTTTCTTTTTAATTAATTAATTTAAAAAATATAATTAATTAATTTTTTTTTCTTGTTTCCGAACTTTTGTTTGTTTATTTATTTCTTTTTATGGCCGGCTCAGCCCGCCCTGAGGGCAGGGCTGGCGCAGCATGTGGGGCCTGGAATCGAACCGCGGTCCCTGCAGCCGCCCAAGCTTTCCTAAGCAGGCGCTTTAGACCACTGCGCCATCCTGCCAGGCCTCTTCCCTGTGTTCTTTAGGGCCAAGCACGGGAGGCGCCCTAGGCGGGGCTGGGGCTGGCGGCAGGCATAGCAGGTGGCCACGTTCCGTGGTGCCTGGGCCTCCCCGCCCCCTGCTGTGTCCCACCCTGGTCCACTCTGTCCGCAGTACAAGCAGCAGCACACGCTGCTGCACAAGGTGAACGGCGCCCTGATGCTGCTCAGCTTCCTGTGCTGCCGGGTTCTGCTCTTCCCCTACCTGTACTGGGCCTACGGGCGGCACGCTGGCCTGCCCCTGCTCGCCGTGCCCCTGGCCATCCCAGCCCACGTCAACCTGGGCGCCGCACTGCTCCTCGCTCCCCAGCTCTACTGGTTCTTCCTCATCTGCCGAGGGGCCTGCCGCCTCTTCCGACCCCGAGGCTCCCGGCCACCCTCTCCCTGTCAGAGCCGGGACTGAGGGGGACAGGACCCTCCCCACCCACACCCCCATGGGGACCGGGCTCTGGGGCTGATGGGTGGGGGTTGGGAGCAAGAGGCCCTTGGCCATGATGCCCC
>PVJA010057081.1:0-10572 GCA_004027025.1 Myocastor coypus
GGCAGGCCAAGGATCCTGACCCAGCTGGCGCGCGGGCTCAGCTCCCAGCGGTGGGGTTTAGGCTGGGCTGGAACAGGAAGTTAGTCGCGGGAACACAGAGGCGGGGCAGAGGGGCGCAGGGGCTTACCCGAGGTAGGTGCGCAGGCTCAGCTCCCAGCGGTGGGGTTTCTCCCTTTCTTACTTTAAAAAATGTTGTTAAGTATTGACAAAGTTAAACGTGCATGCGGTGTAAGAAGTCGTCTATGAAGCTTGGTGTGAAAACCAGCAATTTCATGAAGTCCTCTTAGCCCCCTCATTTTGATGCAGGAAGTAAAAACTGATCTGGGGTGGATGACCTCCAATAGGGAACCTCCAAATGATATAGGGAAAACTGATCTCCCAACCTGAAAAGTACCTGGGACGAGTTCATGTTCCCTAAAACCAAAGAATCAGTTTTAGGAACAAACAGAGGTAATGAGCAGAATATATTTATTGAGGGAAACAAAGGTCCTGTTCAAGAGAGGTACAGGAGGGGTTCCCTAGCAGGTATCCCCAGGATGCTGTCTCTTCCAGGGACTTTTATAGAGTAAAACTGTGGGGAGGCGGATCTAAGGAGGTGGAGAACATTGGAAACTCGCTTAGGTGAGCATGAGGTGGGACAAAGCTGTGGTCAGCCATTCAGGCTACAAGCACCATTGCTCAGGTAAAATTGATGAAGTCCAGGACCAAATGGGGAAGTGAGTTACGTAGCAAGCAGGCATGAATGCAGAACAGAACTTTATCAGGTAGCTGTCTGGTAGTAGTCAGATAATGATTCTTTTTTTTTTTTTTTTTTTTTTTGGGTTTTTGAGACAGGGTCTCACTGTGCAGTTCAGGCTGGCTTTGAGCTCACTTTTGTAGCCCAGGCTGGTCTCGAACTCGCAGTGATCCTCCTGCCTCAGCCTCCCAAGTGCTGGGATTACAGGCGTGAGCCACCACGCCCGGCACAGATAATGATTCTTCTGCCTCCTCAGGGTGATGATCAATCACGGGTGTCAATCTTTAAGGAGGTCACCATTTGTTCGATCTTTGGTCTTTAGGTCTGGCCCACAGAGGGAGCATCTGCCTCTCCCATAATTGCTAGATATCTTGTGTTCTGTATTATCTCCTTTGAGGGCCTAGCCCTGTCTTACTGCCTATAATATTTCTATCTAACAATTTCTTGCTCTTTAGAAGTGAATCCTGTCAGTTCTTGTTTTTTTTTTTTTTTTTGTGGAACTGGGAGTTGAACTCAGGACCTTACACTTGTTGCCAGGCAGGCACTTGTGCCCCTGAACTATCTTCCTGGGCCCTATCCTGTCAGTTCTGAACCACATCTTTTTTTGATGTTTTCTCTCTTCCATGCATCTGTTTACCACATGAGTATCTGGTCAGGACAGTGATACTTGGGATTCTGTGTTGTGCAGTCAACAGGCTGAAACCTGACCACCTGCTCCCACCCTCATCTGCCCTCCTGTCCCTGCCTCAGTCTTCCTGCTTCCTGAGCCCAGGGCTCCCATCTGCCCAAGGTACTTAGGTTGTGATTCAGAGTAGATCAGTTCTCACTAGATGTGATCCATGGCTGCTTAAATGCAGTTAATAGCGTTCATTTCTTGACTCTACAGTTACTGTTTTGCTTGCTTAGTAATTGGCATTTTAAGGTTCTTATGATTTTCAAGGCTTGATAGCTAATTTGTTTTTCTGGTTAGGTGATACTCTATTGTTGAAATGTATCACTTTTTCCCCAATTACCTGTTTTACTTTTCTTCTAGCCAGTATTCAACAGAGTTTTCACTGTTTAATAGTTTTGAACTTTCATAGTCATTGTTTTGTTACCGAGAGCACTTCTTTATTCTCACCTTTCAAATATTCTATTGCTTATAGCATTTTGGTGGGGTTTCTTCACCTTGAACAATTAATTGTGTGTTTCTTGTCTCACTCATGTTTTTTTTTTTTTTTTTTCTGGGGCAGGGGTGGATTTCCTTTCTCCTCCTACAGGCTTTCCTCATGATGACCCTGGGCATCCACTCTGTTTCAACAGAGCATCACAGTGGCCACTGAGTGTGAGGGCCGGGACTTCCAGTCGACCCCTCATGGCCATCCGTTTGGGAAATCTGACATTGACATCTTCGTGATGCTTCTTTGGCAGACCATTTTCTCAAAAGGGGCCACCTCTCTTTTGTGAAACAGAACTGCCAGAGTGTTTGTTTGTGGCAGGTCTGCGCCCACACAGCAGTCCTCCAGGTCACCGTGGTGGCAAGGCAACAAGGAGAACCAATCCAGAAGCAAGGCGAGCCCTCCCATACTCACTTCCATCTTCATCCCCATGGTTCACCTCGGCTTCCTCTCTTGCTTTTCCTGCCTGTGCCAAACCTTCTCCCTTTAGCGCCTGTTATGACATGGGTTGGCCCTTGCAAGCTCCATCCTTAGCCTAGCCAATAAGTTCTCTGCCTGTCTGCTTCCTCCCTGAGGGCTCTTGCTTCTCTTCCATAGCCCCCTGCCAGGAGCAATAAAGGATTTCCTTACTTCTCTCTGGCTTCTCTTTTATGCCAGAGGAGGGAACCAGACCCTTCACTGGTGGGAATCTGAGAAGCCAGGAGCCTTCTTGCTCCTCATGGATTCTGTCAGCCTGAGTACGCTGTGGGCCTGCCCTACCCTGTGCTATCCCCCTCTCAGTCACGCAGGTGAGCCCTCAGGGTTCTATCTCAAGAGGCTACCTGGGAAGCCCAGGGCTAAGAGAGGAGGACTGAGTGGGTAGCACTACACTGAAGCCACTGCTGGGTCGCTGCCCTGTGTTGCTGTCCACCTCCCCTCAGCCTGGTGGGGCTTGCCAGTGGTCATGCAGGAGGCTGGTGGCCTTCAGACCTGGATGTGTGGGTAGGGAGCATGAGCAGTTTTGGGTCTGCCTCTTTCTCCCACTCTCCACCCCCTCAAGCACTTCTTAGGCTCTGGTCTTTGTGCTTGGCTTGGCTCTGTGTGTAGGGACCAGGCTGTGCAGTGCCCTGAGGCTCTTGCTCCTGGCCTTGGGTTCTCTTCTCTGCCTCTCTTTTCTCATGAGCAATAAAAAGTATGCTTATAAACTGTTTCCTCATTTTCCTGGTAGTTTTAGATTAGGCTTCTGTACCAGGAGAGATCTCTTTGCTTGTTGAATCACCCAGACTGCCCTGCTGCTGTGTCTATTTTAAAAGGGTAGCAGATGGTACAAGCTCTCTCTGGCCTTGTTTTCTTTCCTTTTTCCCACCAACATTATTTTCCAGGCCTCTGAAGGTACTGTTAGAAAAGGTAAGCTAGTTTATTCATCCTACTGGTCTGCTGTGTTCCTCTTTATGAGTGCAATGTTTTATCCATTGAAGGATTTTTAGGTCATTTGAAGTTTTTTTTGGTGTTAAAAACACTCCTTCTTTTGCTCAACCTGTAATCCCAGTGCTTTTGGAGTCTGAGGCAGGACTGCATGGTCAGAAACCAGTCCGGACAACTTGGTGACTCCCTAGACCCTGATCTTAAAGTGCAGCTTAGTGGGAAGGATCTGGGTTTATTCCCCAGTGCCAGCCCAAGACTAAAGAGAATGAAAGAACACATGAGTTTGCAGTGACTTGAAACACAGTTCCGCCTTGAGGTGAAGTGTCCTGTGCTGAGTGTGAGGCTTCCTAGCCCTCCCAAATGAGCACGTGGTAGGCGTGCCTTTTATTCACCCCTGTTTGCTCAAATTTTGCTGTCAGCAGTGTAGAGTCCCACTCTCATGTCTGTTTTTGTGTTAGATGATGTGAAACTTCATTGGAAAAGAGAACAAAGTGGCATTGTGAGAACATTATTTGGAGAATGTTTAAACATTTTCAGTGATCTTATTTGACCATCCATGTAGGTATCTTCTTTTTTTTTTTAAGTTGCAGCATTATTTTAAATTATGAATAACCCACAAATAATCTAAATGAACATCACCGTGGGTTGTGTCCATCGCATTCTTTATCACTCATAGAGGAGTGTGCAGGTATTAAAAACTCTGGCTGGCATCTTCTGTACATTTGTGAGCTTGGGGAAGCAGTAAGTGTTCATTGCTGATGAGAGACACAGGCTCGCACAGAGAGGATAGGGCTCTGTGGGCAGGCTTGGCTCACATCTGCTTCAGCCTTTCACTGAGAGGCCTCAGGGAAGTTTCTTTGATGTTTTAACATTTGTTTTTTGATTCACAGAAATTGTTTGTATTGATCAGCCATGACATGTTTTGAAAGGTGTAAACATGAAGTGGCTGCCAAGAGTTAATTGACAGAGACATGACCACACATACTTGGATCCCTTTTTGTGGAGTTTCTAAAACCTATTCTAATAATTTTCAGGGATAGAAAACATCAAAACCAAGCTGGGCATGGTGACACACGCCTGTAATCCCAGCACTTGGAAGGCTGAGACAGGAGGATCAATGTGAGTTCAAGACCAGCCTGGGTTACAAACTGTGAGCTCATGGCCAGCCTGAACTGCATAGAGAGATCCTGTCTCAAAAAAAAAAAAGAAGAAAGAAAGAAAAAGAAACTAAAACATCACTATTACCTAGTCACCATTTTGTACAATAGTCTCGCCAGAGTCTTTGTCTTAGCTACTTTTCTGTCATTGCTGGGACAAATAACTGACACACAAGCTTAGGGGAGGAAAGGTTTATTTAGCTCACAGTTACTGGAGGTTTCAAGACACTGCCCTGTGTTATAGGGACTGGAGCTGGGTGCTGTCATGTCCAGGTTGATTTGCTCAATACCTCCTTCAGACCACCACCTGGGGGGTGGTGAAGCCTCTGACAGCATGTGCTATCAGTTTAATGGTTCTCACCTCTATTGGCCCTGCCCCTTCAAGCCCTGCCCCTGGAGCTGTGCACTTGACAGCCCCATGATTTTCATGAGGCTTTGGGGAGACAACTGGATACAAGCTACAACATTCCGTTCCTGGACCCCCAAAGTCTCATATATATCCCTTTCTGCAGAAGGCATTTTAGTCCATCTCATAAGAGTTGTCAAAGTTCCATCAGTTTCAGCATTGCTGAGAAGCCCAAGTCCCAAGTTGGATCCAAGGCAAACTTTCAACTTTGAGTACCTATACAAATGAAAAATTAAATACATCATTCAAAGGCATAAGATAAACATTGCCATTCCAAAAGCTATACAAAGGAGGATACAAACCATTGGGGCCAAAACAAGTCCAAAATTCAGTAGGACAAACATTAAGTCTTATAGTTCCATGTGGAACATTGGAACTAATCTGTGGCAAACCATGAGCTCCATGTGGCTCCACCCCTGTGGCACTCTTTGTGGTGGCTCCCATAGCTTTTCTCTTAGGCTGGTTGTGTTCCCTCTTTGCAGTTTTCCTTAGATGATCCACGGTCCTGCCTTTTCCAAACTTCTGGGGTTTCCACAGAGAAGGCTTCTCATTCACAGTTTCATACACTGCCCTCTCAGGGGCACACTTCCTGGCCTCCCAGGCCTTCTTCGGGAATCTAGGTGGAAGCCTTCTTAACCCCAGAACTCCTGCATTTTGCATGCACCTAAAACTAATGCCATGTGGATGGTACCAAGGGCTGCTGCCAGCTGGAGCAGTAGACAGGCTTCTCCTGGATTTCTGAATACTCTGACCCTGATTCTGAGAAACAAATTCTCTATGCTGGTGACATTCTGTAGTCTAGTGTGGCCGCCACCTCCATTCTGGAACCTGGTATGGCCGCTGCCTCCATTCTGAAACATGGAGCTCTGTGACTTTCTCCTCCTGAAAGTCCCTCACTCCTGTGTTTCTGAGGCTTCAAAGGGTGAGAATGTGCCACCACCTGTGATGCCTTGAGGACGTCTTTTCTATTCTCCTGTTCCTCCTGGGCAATGAAGATCTCAGCTCCATCTTTGCAGTCCATAGCCTTCCTGGTACTTTCTTTCCGGCCAAACTCACATTTTAAATCATTCTGTTGGGTCTTTGCTCTTCATTCTCAACATATATTTGAATAAGAGCTCCCAACAATAACCATGCCACTGCCCCAATATTCAACAGCTTTAAAATTTCCTTTGAAAGATTAATTCGTCTTCCATGTTTAATCTCAGTCTCAGGCAAAGTCTCTGGACACGGGTAAAATTCTGCTGAAGTTTAGGCCAAGCCAAAACACAAATGATCTGGAGTCCAACTGCCAATGCAGTCCTTTCCAGTAGAAACCTCCCCAGCCTGGTCTTTACAGGTCAGCTTTCTATCAGTCTTTTGGTCTGAGCTCTGACCAGACTCTCCCCTACAGAAAGGCCAAAGCTCTTACAGTGCTTCTCTTGTGGGCGACATCTCTAAACCTTTTCTGTTTCTTCCCATAAGCCATTCCCAAGAGCTTTTAATCCACATGGTCAGGTTTAGCCACAGCAAGATCCTGCTCTCCTGGTACCAAATTCTGTTTTAGCAGGAGGAACTTCGGAAAATTCACAAACACATGGAAATTTAAATACATGCTCTTGAAAAAGCAAGGGGTAAAGATAAAACTAAAAGCAACATTTAAAAATACCTTGAGACAAAAGAAAACAGGAATATCATACCCACAATTTATGGAACTTTTAAGAGTGGCATTCATAGTGAAATGCCAGATTAAAAAGTTTCAAGTAAGCAAGTGATCTTATTGATAGGTTTTCCACAGTGTTGGAGCAGAGAAACAGACAGAAGAAAAAAGGAAAAGGGACTTTATTATGAAGGGAAAGGGACTTTATTATCTTGGAGGACATAGAATTTGGAGAGGATAAGGAATTCTCTAGATTGGAGCAAAAGGAGGCTGAGGCTTTAATGGCCTTTTGCTCCAGGGATGGGGTTGGAGGGGGATGTTTAGGTATACCTGAGGAGCTGATTGAGGCCTTCCCTGAGGTGATGGGAAAGGTGAAAAGAAATCCCACCCTGGACTGAGTTGAAGAAGAAGGGGGGAGGTAGTCTCTGGGAAGATACCTGTTGTTTTAAGGGCTTCAGCCATGTTAGATGACCACCACAATGATTCAGCAATTCGTACTAAGACCAGAACCTACCACTCACATCTTATAGAGCTAGAAAACAAAGAATAAAGTAAGCCCCAAGGTAATAGAAGGAAGGAAAGAACAGGGCAGAGCCGAAATACTTGAGATAAAGATGAGGGAACCAGCAGAAGAGCTCAGTGGACCCAAGGGTTGGCCCTTCGGAAGGACAGGCAAAGTTGACAAACCTTTGTTAGGGTTTTCAGCAGCACAAAGGGCCAGGAAAGATAAAAGCCTTTATTGACTTGAAGACCCAGAGAGAATTGGAGGGAGGTCCTTCTGACCTGAGACAGTGGAAAGCTGAGACTTTATGGACTTTTGCTAGGGATGGCTTTTGAGGGGCTGGTTCAGTGACACATAAGGGACTGATTGGATGCTCCCTTGTGGCACAGGAAAGGTGAAAGGAAATTGTATCTAGGACTTGGGTGGGGAAGAAGGAGGATGTGGTTACTGGGAAGATGAGCTGTTGTTTTGGGAGTAAGCCATGTTAGTTGACCACGATAATAATTCAGCAGTTTATACTCGGGCTGGAACCTATCACCTTTAGCTATGGCTGATGCTATAGAAGCGTAAAGGAGCACAAACAGCTACAATAGCCACGGTGGGTAACCTAGGAGAAATGGACTCCTGGGGCCAACCTGCCAATAAGAAATCAAAACAGAGCAGATGAGCAGTGCAACGGGAAGCTGGAGCAGTAAGGACAGGCTCCCGACATGGAGAAGCACCTGGTGGCTTCATTGAGGTGCACTGCCAGACGTTCACAGGAAGATGAGGACCAGTCCTTTCCAGTCCCCAAAACACTAAGGGAAGGGCTATTTCTCCATTAACTTTATGAGGCTTGTGTAGTGATTTTCTTAAGTGCTGTTCATAGGTGCTTATACCTTGGAATTGTTTTCATCTAATTGTTATTCTCTGAGATAGTTCTCTGTGTATTTAAAAAACTTCTTGTTCCATACTTTCTTTGTACTTCAGTTGAGACAAAATTTTACAACTGCTTTTCTAGAGTTTTTCATCGAGGACTGAGAATTAAGTTGGGATAAGATCAATAGAATGCATACTTGCACATGTATTGGATACAAGTTTTACATGGCACAGAAACCAGAGGGAAAGGGAAGCCCGGTGATGAATTGGAATGGAACAGTTAAGCTCTGAACTGCACACGGCACTAAAATATGATAAGACAAAGGTAGTGAACTGGATGGAAAGGAGGCTGGGAAGGCAAGAGATTAACAAGGGTTTTAGTACAGATTTCCCTTGCCCTCAACTTTTGTTTTGAGACAGGGTATTACTATGTAGTCCAGCTGGTCTTGAGTGCATGTGTAGCATAGGCTGGCCTTGAAGTTGCTATGATCCTCCTGGCTCAGCCTCCTGGGATTGCTGGGATTACCTGCTTCTGCTACCACGCCTGGCAACCTCAGCCCTTTGGGTGTGGGCAGGATGTTTTTCACCTGGCAGTTTCAGGTATTTCTAAGAAGCATAAAGGAGTTTGCTTGCTGCCTTTCAAGTCCTTCCTAACCACATGGTGAATGTGCTAGATCTGGCATTGGGATGGGTCACCTTACTCCTGCATTTCCCACCTTCTCTGGGTACAGGACCTTTCCTGGTTTATCAGCATTTAGATTCTGTGTATAGCCACCGAGTCTTTGTCTGGTGCGCTCAAGTACTCCTAGACGTCTTTTCCCTAAGGTCCCACCACCATCTCCAGTTCTTGAACCAGTGTGCATTCCTGCCACCTTCCTCTTCACACTCTCTTCAGCCCTGGGAACCACCACTGTCCAGACTGTTGCCATGGCTCCCTCCCGAGGGCCATCTGTCTCTTTCCTGCTCCCCACTGTGACAACCCACAGCCAGGTCTTGCCAGTTTTACTACCTGAAGACTTTTTTGTCCCTCTTGAGTAACCTGAAGGAATGAGTCTCAGGAATGACCTTGAGGATACTGTATACAGAGAGGGGTGGCGGGATCACCCCAGGCCATCATTCCCCTGAAAATGAGAGAGAAAGAGAGGTGTCACAATCCATAGCTTCTGTTATGGCTTATATCTGGTTGTTCTCCCAAAGCCTCATGCAGTCATGGGGTGGGGACTTCTATAGATTGAGACTTGACTCATGAGTCACTGGGATTATGTGTTTTAGTACTGATCTAGAGTTTGAGACTTGATCCATGATCCCTGGGATTATGTGTTTTAAGTACTTCTGGGATTATGGGTGTAGCCCAAGGCGGATAGGCTGAGGCAGAGAGCCTGAATGCAATATAAAGAGAGACAGAGAGACAGACTTAAGCTGTTGCTGTCTGCTGCCCTGGTTGGTCGATTGCCTCTGTTGCAATTGTTGCTGTTCTGCTGCCATGAACTGGATACTCTCTGCCCTGTTCCACTCAGCCTTGAGCCAGCTGAATATGGACTGAAACCTCCAGTAATTGTGAGCTAAATAAACCTTTTCTTCTTTCATTTTGAGTGTCGGGTATTTGTCCCAGCAACGAGTAAAGAGTAACTAAGACAGCTTCCCTGATTGGTGTCTGTTATTCTGGAGTTGGAACATCCTCAGATCACCGTATGTCCATAGCTTCTGAATTACTTCTAAAGAAATGAACAATTTTATTAAGTGAAGAAGAATATACCCCGAAAAAGTTGGGTTTCCCCCATAAACACTTGTTCTATTGAGCATGTGAGCCTAAGCCGGTTTGTATTCAGGGCTAGTTCACGTTGTGGCAGTTGTGGCCTCTTTCTGCTTACAAGGTTTCCCGTGCAGTTCACCTCATTCACTGTGGGTGCTGTGCTGCTGGTGAGGGTGGGGGGAGGGCAGGAGACTGAAGGGGTTAGGGACCGGCCCAGCTTTGCCAGACACGACGTATGTACGCGTGGGTGGTAAGCACATTGCTCTTTTGCTCCATTTTCTGTGCATGCAGAGCTAGTGCAGATGATGACACTGCTCCCACGTACCTCCGGGAGCACTCAGAAATAAAGAGGACGGGAAAGGTGGAGTTAGCTGTGTGTGCCGCTTACCTGGTCCTCATCCTTTGGGGAACTCTGTGCTTTTTTCTTTTTGGTCTTTTTAACACAGGATCTCACTATGCAGCTCAGGCTAGCTTTGAGCTCACTTTGTAGCCCAGGCTGGTCTCGAACTCACAATGATCCTTCTGCTTCAGCTTCCTGAGTGCTGGGATTACATGCATGCGCCTCCATACCAAAGGGAGCTCTGAGCTTTTAGCTCCCTGGACTCTGAGAGCTGGCGACCACATTCTAGCATCTCTGCATAGACTATAATAAATCTTGGGAGTGCCTGGTAGAGTCCTTCCTATTAGAGATGATATGTTTGTGTTTCTGTTCATAACTGCCCCACTGGGTCATATGTTTTACTCCAGCTTTTTAATATATATTTATTTATTTTTATCATTTATTTATTTTTGTCTGTTTGAGACAAGGTTTTGCTTTGCAGTTCAGGCTAGCCTTGAACTCACTTTTGAAGCCTAAGCTGGTCTTGAACTCACACTGATCCTCCTGCCTCAGCTTCCCAAGTGCTGGGATTACAGGCATGCACTACCACACCTGGCTTTTTTTTTTTTTTCAATTTTTTTATT